>NQII01005187.1:0-56615 GCA_002778355.1 Clitarchus hookeri | reverse complement strand
AAGAGAGAGAGAGAGAGAGAGAGAGAGAGAGAGAGAGAGAGAGAGAGAGAGAGAGAGAGAGAGAGAGAGAGAGTGTGTGTGTGTTTCATTTGGGATTTTCTCTAGGCAGAGACTTTTTCTGCTTTGATTGTGGACTTGGGATAAATTCGTCTATATTGACATCAGAAGAAAGAAAACTGGAATCTGAATCGTTGGACAGAGGCAATCTACTTTCGGCTGCAGTTTTTCTGTATTTAGCAAGTCGAGATGAAATTTTAACTTGTCTCTGAGCTTTTCTTTCATTCACCTTCGATGCAGTTTTATCTACTGAGCCCATTACCATCTTTCGGTTGTTTCTTTGATCCAAGAGAAACTCGCGTTCTACCACTGGAACTTTGCGTCCTTTTGCGCAATCACAACTATGGAAATCAGAGCATTTGCAAGAAGAAATATCAAACAACTTTGTTTTTGCAGTATCCTGGAAATCATTGATATTTTTGTTATGAAATTAACTGCCTTTTCGGCCTTTTAACGGCTTAATAAGATTTATATATTTGTCATGGCAAGACCGTGAAAGCTGCAGAATACGTGTGTGAGAGACAGTTGGAATTGAAGCCTTCTGCCACAATTCTTCGATCTTTAACGGAACTTGACTGGCTATTACTTGAAAAGATGACTCTTTCGTATTTATTTGGTGCTAACTTTCGTGTTTTATCCAGAGATAGAATTTCATAACACTATCGTACATAGGTAAAACAGTCTCACATAGTAGCTCTGGAGCACCAAATATCACACAATTCCACTTATTCCTAGTTTGCACTTGAGATAAAGTTTCCATGTTTATTTGCTTACAATAGTCGGTAAAAATAGTATGTGAAGGTCAAAGTTCAATAATCTTACAGCAAAGCACTTGAAAATGTTATGAAAACAATTAATCTGTAAATTTGCGAGACGCGAGTACAAGAGAACTTTACGCAAGCCCGTGACGCGGGCGACTGACAACGAAATAAATGACCAGATACTTTGACCTTCACCCCCGCACCACACTCCTCAGTATTCCTTACTATTTGCGCGGGAATTTTGCTTTAGATACGTCAGGTTTGAAGTTATTGTATCATGATGGAATTAAACCACGAAATATTTTTACCTAAAATTCTGAAACTTCAGGGGCTCGGGGAGAGCTGAAGATAATTTTTTTATTGAAATAAAACTCTGTATAAATAATCATGACATTAAAAGGCACCTTTTCCGGACTATTAAAATTAAATTAAATATTTTAAAAAAAATTAGTTCAACCCTACTGTGCTCACCGTTGTTGCTCTAGATTATACTCCTGTTTACCTTAAAGGCACTGGCACAAGAGACTCGACTACCAACACGCTGTACAAGATACAGATAAAGCTGATGCTTAAACAGACGAGTACGTTACAATGTTCTTATTGGCGTACGGCGTTCCGACGTGTCGCTGGATGGTGACGCCATGATGCTGGCGTGCGCGGGTGCAGCTCGCGGTTTAAGTCGATATTTCACCTCTGTGTAGTTAGCTGTTCTACACCCCCGCATTCCCTCCGCGGAGGAAGCGACCGCCGGCAGACAGACGGTGGTCCACAGTTAGCGGAACAGACGGCGTACAGTCTGTTGGCGCGCCGAGGGAGCAGACTCGGCGGGCCGGTCCGTTTTCCGTCTCACGGCCCTGCTGATGGATGAAATCGAGACCTTGCTCCAATCACTTCCTCTCCTGGACCGGAGCGCTGCCACCGGGGCGGAAGAGTGACACAAGTCGCTGCCCTTCCTAGTCATTACTCATTATAGGTTGTTCACGATTAATTGAGCACTTTTGAAACCAACCTTCGAAAAGCCAACAAAATCTTTTTATATAGAGACAATATATATTTAGTTGCCCCCAAAAAAATATTTGATCAGTAAACAAAACTTGAAAAGCAACAAAATTAATTTTCTTAATCTAACAAAATACACGCTTCAATTAACTAAACCCTTGTGTTGGGCTAAAAGAAATTAGACTGTCATAAAATATTTGGTATAATAAACTATATAGTATATTTGTTTGGCCACTCATTTGATTACCTGCGTTCGGAAATTATTGGTGCTTAATAATGGTAGACTCATGAAAATAATGCAAATTTAAAAGGAATGTAAAAAGTAAATTTGTGAAACTTGAAATATTTATTTGCGATGTTGTCCAGTGTTTGAAATGTATTTATTTAAATATATTTCTACCTCATCAGTAGCCATCTAAGCTGAGGTTGCTAGGGCTTCCATTCTTTTTAATATTAACCGTATCTGTTTAATGTTTCGTTGAGCCAAACAATTATTTAGTTGCACCAACAAAATCTTTGTTTACGGGAACCAAATAAGAACAACAAAAAATTATTAGGTTTCAACAACAAAATATTTTATTGCCCCTATACAAACAATTAACTTGGTTGCGCCCAACAAACTTTGCTTTGTTTGAAAAAAAAAAAATCCTTCTCAGTGCGAGGGAAGGATAACAGTTCCATGTATTAACGTTTTATTAAAAGTGATATGTTAAGATTGGTGAATACTGAAATTATTTCTTCCGCTTTCTGTTTTTTATTGCACAAAAGTGTGAGAATAAGCTAATTTGTAAAATAATCACGCTTCCGAAATTTTGCAGTTTTCCTTGATCAACGCATGAATAATGTGGACCATGCCCATGGCAATGTTAATTTTACGTATGGCGGAAGACTACTTAATGTGAATACAAGTAGATCTTAAGCCGGGTTTTTTAAATTTCTCAATTTAACATGAACAACCTATGCTAATACATTGGACACCATCGCAGGTTATCATTAAATTGAGCACTTCTGGAGTCGTTATTTGAAAAGCAATAACTCCTTGCAACGCTCTATTCCCCGCGAAGTCACATTCGGGGTTTCAGATGTTGAAAACGCTGCGGACGTTGCCGTTGGCCAGATAGTGTTCTCGGGATACTCCCGTTTTCACCATCCTTGCGTTCCAAAGCCGCTCCTTTTTGAAGTCTCATTTCATGATCCTCCTCAGATACTACGAGTATCTAGTGGTTTCACTTCGAAAATCTGTTGCCAGTTTCGTTTAACACCACCCTAGATTTGCCGGTACGTATTGTTATTGTAACTTAAGATTCCTAGAACGTATTTTTAAAAATCAGGACCCTATTTAGTGTTAACGTGTAAAATAATATCACTAAGCAGTGGCCACGAAGGCCGTATACCGTATATTATACATCTTGTATAATGGAATGAGTGAGTGAGTGAAGAGATTTGGGCGGCTCTTAACAGCGAGGTCTTGAGAGCCTATGATGGTGATTGAGGTGAGTATGAATTAGCGCCGGAATGAAAGGGAGGGGGAAGCGAGAAATCCCCGACACGATTCCCACATGCGAAAATCCGGGTGTGGCCCTTCCGGGGGTTCAACCCGTTTCGCATTGGTGAGAGGCGAGCAGGCTAACCACCCAGCTACCGCGGTCCCTTGTATAATATAAGCTAAAATTCATAGGCGTTGCCACAATTTTATTTAGATAAAGGCAATCATAAAACTTTAAGGAGAATAATTTTAACACATATTCATTGTTCTCTTAATTGACGTTATTTCCACACAGGAAATGCTGAGATTTATTTGGTTAATTAGAGTATAATGTGCCTGGCGAATTTATTTAATTAATTATTTGGACAAGTGTTGCTCCCCCCCCCCTTATACCACCAACAAACGATCCACCCCGACTAGGCCCATGCTGTTTCTTCCCAAAACCAAAATTCTTATATACGTGCCCGCAGTCAGGCGCATCGTCCACTTGGCATTTATTTATTTATTTTGCTGCATATATTTTAACTAACACACTCAATGGAGACCACACGACAAAGTTTGGCGAGCCAATTAGTAATAATATTTGTATGACTTAATATACATAATATAAAACGTGTTATTTTTTAGTAAATTGAAACTCGTGTATTTATTTTTAACAACTATACTACAGTATCACATTTCCGATGCAGAATTACTAGTGATTATTAGTTATTGTACACAGTTGCTCGAAAGGGCATGTAAAAAAAAAANCACATTTCCGATGCAGAATTACTAGTGATTATTAGTTATTGTACACAGTTGCTCGAAAGGGCATGTAAAAAAAAAATGGAGTTTTCAAATCGCTCAACCTCGAGTCACTTAAGATAAGTTACGATGGAGTTTTAATCAAAGNTAAAAAAAAAATGGAGTTTTCAAATCGCTCAACCTCGAGTCACTTAAGATAAGTTACGATGGAGTTTTAATCAAAGAAATTCTGTGGCACAATTGCAGTAGCGCATACACATGATTTCTTATCTACCTGCAAGTTTCTGCAAATAAATCACAAGCAATAATTATACCGTTAGCCGAAATGTTTTTTTTTTTNTTCTTATCTACCTGCAAGTTTCTGCAAATAAATCACAAGCAATAATTATACCGTTAGCCGAAATGTTTTTTTTTTTTTTGGACTGTTCATAGCGTAACATGAAATTCAAGTTTTGGACATGTATGGTTCATCTGTTTTAATTTTGCTGGAAACAATTGAAGTTTAATTAAATTACATGAATTTTTTACTGAAAAGATTAATCTACAAAAAGGTAAAAGAATTCTCAGGAAGAAAATAATCATAAATACTATTGCGTAGTTATTTTAAGTTAATTNAATCTACAAAAAGGTAAAAGAATTCTCAGGAAGAAAATAATCATAAATACTATTGCGTAGTTATTTTAAGTTAATTATATTACTTTACAGGCATATCTGAAAAGTTTTAATACGCAAATAATATTACTCTCTGGTTTACTAAAGCAAATCGATAAGAAGTGCTACACGTTAAGGCAACTTAATATGAATCACAATGTTCTACAGTAGCCTACAGTTTTAATCCCCCAAAGCCAAATTTACAACTGGAACCAATCTTCAGAGACTTATAGGCATATTCAACCTAATAATCGACATGATTAGAAGTGCGACGCGTCGTTTACACCGCACAAAAACACAACTTGAGGAAATTCAGAATACGGAAACTCATCTCCTGCTGGCTGACGGTACAAACGCACACAAGAATCTTCTCTCTCTCTCTCTCTNATTCAGAATACGGAAACTCATCTCCTGCTGGCTGACGGTACAAACGCACACAAGAATCTTCTCTCTCTCTCTCTCTCTGTCCCTCTCTCTCTTAAAGAAGACGTAGTGTGTTTACCATCGTACTCCCCATGTGCACGNTCTCTCTCTCTCTCTCTGTCCCTCTCTCTCTTAAAGAAGACGTAGTGTGTTTACCATCGTACTCCCCATGTGCACGTACAGAGAGAAGGGCCCCGTCTTTAAGACACTATCGCTACTGCAATGATACTTGCCGTTCACATGATCCGAATACCAAATTTACAAGTTTAAGTACTGAATTCAGAAGTGAATTATTCAACGGGTCTGTTGTTCTTAAGGTAAAAGTATACAGGCTTCCAATGAAGCACTTCGCCTAATTGTACAACGTGCAGAACTCCTTAAAAAGCAGGGGACCGTGGTGGTGTAGTGGTCAGACCATTTGTAACCCACCAATGTGATCTGGGTTCGATTCCCGGTGGGGCCGCTCCCGGATTCTCACACGTGGGAATCGTTCCGGTCGATGCCACTCGGGGATCTCCCGTTCCCCCCACCCTGCATTTTAGCGTTACTCCATACTCATATCAAATCAACCTCATCGGCTCTCAATGCCTCGATGTTAAGAGTTTCCCAAATCTCTCCACTGCACTCATTAAAAATTAGTGCATAGTATACGAACATTTTCAGAAAAGAACAATTTATTTTGTATTGTTTGTAACACGATAGAATAGTTTACCAGTGTTGACCAATTTAAATTAAAAAAAAAAACAAATTAACGAGATATATTTCTAATTAAAATCTATGCATATTTCAATTTTCGATGTTTCAGAAACCACATTTAGCAAAAACCTTCATCAAGTAAGATCATCATAATAATGACTTTAACGATACGTATTAAAACATTAGTAATAATGCTAAAAATGTTTTTAGTAAATTATTTTACACAACCAATTTTTAGTTACAAAAGTTATACATTCGTAGCTGTAATTAATAAATTATTAAAAATATTTGTACAGTTTATATTGTATTTTTACTACATACAAGAGTAATTATTATAATGTTCTTGCTTGTTTAACATTTTTTTTCTTCGTAAAATGTTCTTTTCAAAGCATCCAAAATTGAAAATCGCATAAACTTTTCTTTAAATATTTAAATTCTAGCTAAATATTTAACGGTCAAACAAAATATATGCATTCTTCTTTCGCATGCAACACAAAATAGTACTCTTTTGCATTTTTGGTTGAGTCTGTAATGCGTTTTAATGAACTCTGCATGTTGTACAGTAGATTGCGTTGCTCCATTTGGAAGCCACTCCACTCCTACTTCAAGAATACTCACTTGGCGAGATGGACCAGTTGTAACAGAATTGATTCGCATCATTTGGGAGAGCCCGTGTTCAATCCCAAACAAACTGATTCCAGTTTCCCATTGCAACTTTATTCGAAATAAACCTCACCCCGCTGTCAAAAACCTGGTAACTCACACATAAAAAACACTTACGGAGATGTATTGCTGCAGATAGAACCGACCGCTGTAGTCTATATCAATTAGCGCGATGGCATGCGTAATATCTCATACACCAAAGTTTTCGAAACAGAAATTGAAAGAAAATCTGTCACTTACTATGGTCACCTATCTAGCGCTTGAAATTCGTTTCAGTGTGTTTGAAAAAATGCGTTTATTTTTTTTTTGAAACTATTAAACGTGCCCCCAATATTATATCCAAGTACGAAGAGAAAGTACATTGCAAACTATGACGGAATGCTACTTTCAAGACATCACGCGCATTCAAAACGTTATATTCATGTCCTTCAAAATAGCTAAAAACGGCTTACTCAGACTGCTGTATGTGAAAAAAAAATAATACGAACTGGATACATGCGAAACTATGATAGAGGCATTCACTGGACTTTGTACAGAGTCGCGTTCAATAAAATTATAGGGTCGCTGCGTAAAGTCACGTTCAGATGTGTCGCCAACGGAAAGACTGCACTGCACGCCAGTCGTGCGCCTTTTGTGTGGAGGCGATACCGCTTTGCATACGCCGGTCTGCATCGCCCGTAGCGCTTCATCGATTATTGCCTCACTCACACAAAATACCCATTACTACGCGATCGCCTTAACGACTCAGTTTGAAATTATTTGTTTGTAAACTGTTGTTCCAGTCTTTGAACTAACCACTATATTGGCTAATTTCCCACTGATTTTTTTTTAAGAGCTCGAGATCGGTATTTTAATTTCTTTTACAGTAATATTAAAGTGTTATTTTTTCTCCCATCGTCACAAATGAAGTTATTGAGGTAGATCAAATGCTAATGTATTGTATGTGTCATTGAACACGGTATTCACAGATGACACAAGCTATTCGCGTTTGGTTGGCGTTACAGCTAGAGCACTAGCCTCCTGTCAAGGCGGACCGGGCTCGACTCCCGGCGGGGTCGCTTCCGGATTATAGCCCGATGCCGCTGGTCGGCGTGTTTTCTCGTGTACCTCCCGTTTTCTGCGCCCTTGCATTCCGGCACTGCTTACATATCAATCTTACTTCACCCTCGTCGACTATCAAGACTCCTTGGTAAGAGCCATTCCACTATTCCCGATCTGCAACCGAGCTTAAGTAGAACGGTCTTATGCGTGATGAATACCATAAAACCATTTCAGAGTGGCCATTGACATTATGACAATTCGGTTGCTTCCCAGTTAACTTTTTTTAAAATCAGAAACGTAGTAAGGAATTTCTTGAAAATGCATTAATTAGTCAGAATAAACTTTCTTTTTTTAATTCAACAATAGTATCAATGGTTGTAACAGACGGAGGTTTAAACTTAATCGCATGGTATTAAATTGTCTCATTTCAAAACATTCGTTTCATGACAATCCCACACTTAAAAAAAAAATGGGTGCGTGAACTTATGTACGCACGTTAGAAGTTATACTTTTTTGGCGTGACTAAAACATGCACATTTAATTTTCTTTGAAGGCCACTTCATATTGTCAAATTTCGTTACAGTGTGCGCGCGCAACTTCCATTGTACACAAAAATTTTACCCTCAACGCGCCAAAAGAAGTAAAACTTAATAAAATAATACTTACAAAAATTAACGTCAAATACTTGAAAACACTTTCAAAATTTTATTATACAATTTTTGTGACTAACAAATTTTTCACGGCACAATGTAAGTAAAATCAGTTAATAAGATATATATATATATATTCACAATGAATAACTAATATATATGAAAAGTTTTTCAATTTTCTTATTACATGAACTGATTTTCTGTCGGTTTTAAATATAACCACGTGCTATGTTGTGTAGCTTGCGTTTGTATATAGCTAGACGATACACGCATGCGCGTTGGGTCATACTCCTACCACGTTCGCTGCCGAATTTCGTTACACAGTGAGCGCGCAACTATAGGCGCATGCGCGTTGGGCCATACCCCTACCACGTAAACTTAAAACGTGTACATGCAAAGATTTGCAATGTAAGGTGAGAACTTCCTTCCTGCTGGGTGGAAAACATTTTCTATGGCCCCACAACTCGCGAGTGACTGTCGTAGAGATTACGTGTATCTTGCAACAACATGTTAATCAACCCGAAATTACAACTCCTTCATGAGATGAGTTACTTTAAAATGAAAGGTTATTTACACCACGTATATTAAACATTTTTGGATATCTTGGAGCTAGTTTAGAACTAAGGAAATTTACTATATTACTGAATTGAAGAATTTGCAACCATTCATTCAAAATTACACATGGGACCTGCGTACAAACATATTAAAAGTAAGGTGCAACCGCGTTTAAATGTGATTTAAGATATATAATTTAGCTCTACGTTTCTTCAATAAAAGTAAGTAATGATCGTTTTACGTAACAACAAACATATCATGTGATTTGACAGACATTACTTTAACCGTTCAACATCAGCACGAACATATATTCCAGGCCACTTTATTGATAAACCTTCATAATCATGCGCTAATTCGCTCCATATTTCATAAAACGTATTTAAATATTATTAACAACACGGCAATACACCGAAAGAATCGTGTTTTCTAAACCCGTCTTGGAATGCCTAATTATAAATGATGGCATCACGGTGATAAATTGCCAACAAATTACTGCCGAAGTTTTCTTCACTTTAGGTCCGTGCCACTTGTAGGCATCTTTCTTGTAAGCCACTATCTCTTGAAGGACCAAGACTAATTGCGTCCATTTAGTGGCAAGTTGAGACAACTTTGCTACCAGGCGGAGCAGTACACTCCTCTAACAAAAAGCTCGCCTCTCATTATTCATCCGAGCGGAAGCCGGGACAAACGAACACACTCCTAAAAACAACGAAAGGGAAAAAATTAGCATGTTTTTTCCCTTTTTAGTCCGTGTCGTTTCTATAATATATCTGTGGAGAGAATTTATTCTATTTGAACGCGGGCGAATCCCTAATGGGGCGAAGAACTGGGACAACGGGCGGAGGACGCACCAGTGGAAAAACTGGAGGCCATTTTTATTTCCAGAAAGAAAGAAAGGCGGATGCCATCGGGCAGATGCTGCGTTCGAAAACGGGCGACTGAAAATTCCCCAACTGGCAGGTGATCCGTTGTAATTGGAAATAGTTCCCAGCAACTTGCCTAGAGGAATTCGAGTTGAACGACTGGCCAAGCATTTGCACAGAACTTTATTGTTCGCCATTTGAATAGATACTGCGTCGAGAGGTATAGGCGTTTTCACATACAGGTCTGCGTAACATACTGAATCTATTAACTGTCCGTAGCTACGAGCTTCTTCTCCACCTGATTTACGAAAGGGGGAAATTAAGTCATTTAACTGTCGTTACTGGTTCTCTTGCTCAACAGTTGGCATTGTTCCAGTTTCAGCGTGCTATTAACGCCGCGGGTTTGCCGGAGTTACATTCTCGTACTTGCTCAGCCGTGGGCACATATCTCTAAACAATAAATTGCATTTATTACTTAATGTTTCCTAGTTTACTACAAGTACAAGGGCCAGTGTAACTTAAACAATGAGACACCCAACGAGCATTTATCAGTTTAACGCTTTATAATGTATTTAAATCGTCCTTGCACAACTATAACATGCATAAACCTATGCCTAACATAATAAGGATGTAAATAGACTTCTCCCATGCTCTGAATCCCAGAAAAACCCTTACTACATTTCNCATTCTCGTACTTGCTCAGCCGTGGGCACATATCTCTAAACAATAAATTGCATTTATTACTTAATGTTTCCTAGTTTTCTACAAGTACAAGGGCCAGTGCAACTTAAACAATGAGACACCCAACGAGCATTTATCAGTTTAACGCTTTATAATGTATTTAAATCGTCCTTGCACAACTATAACATGCATAAACCTATGCCTAACATAATAAGGATGTAAATAGACTTCTCCCATGCTCTGAATCCCAGAAAAACCCTTACTACATTTCTTACTTTCATTTAAAATGCTTAATGCCATGGCTAGAAGATTAACGTAATTTATGCAATTAAAGTATTTATAAACAAGTGCCATGAAAATTAAACGTTTAGATATTCGCCTAGAAAATTTCGATATTCATAAAAAATTTAAAATTTAATGTAGTATTTATTGTATGGAGAATTAGCAGAAAGTAGACTGTTGCATACAAAAAATGAATTACATATTTTCGAAATAAAAAATGCGAGCTTTAAACAAAAACTAAGCTTTCCTGCTTCACAAAGATAATACTTAATTAATTATTTTAACTAATATGTGGACATAAAATGGTTGTACNGTAGACTGTTGCATAGAAAAAATGAATTACATATTTTCGAAATAAAAAATGCGAGCTTTAAACAAAAACTAAGCTTTTCTGCTTCACAAAGATAATACTTAATTAATTATTTTAACTAATATGTGGACAAAAAATGGTTGTAANATAAAATGGTTGTACTAAAATGAAAATAAAATAAAATATATATTAATGTGTGAGGAATTCAGTTAATGATTTTTAATTAAAACGAACAATATAACATGTAACTCCATTTTCCTCGTTTACCACTTATCCCCCCCTTTTTTTTCCTGCATAATAACGCTAATCATGCTCGAATAGTGGAGTAAACCTACATCACAATTAGGTGATCGGGAGGTACATACGCATACCATTGTGCGTTTACATTCCTGTGCAGCCAACACAACCATACATGCAAAATATACAACTCACTAGACACCAAAACAATGTTTAACATGACTAACAAGCACTGTAAGCTCAGCTCAACTTGGCGTGGTTATTGTTAGTAACAAGCAAGAATTAGGTGTCTATTAAGAATCTGTAATGCCAGTTGTGTAGGTAATCATACGTTTACTGCCCCAACCGCAATTATTCACGGATTGATTAATAAATTTTTTTAAATTTTATTGCGAGCTGTTTATATATATATACACACAACTTATATAACGCATGCAGTACATACTTAAACTCGACAACTTTGAGCCACTTTTTGATATTTGCAAGCATTATCACCCTGTTTAATTAGCATAACAGGTTGGAAATTTTATCCAGCATAACTACACATCTCAAAAATGTAATCCTGAGGCCAAAACAAATGCAGATAGCAAGGGAAGGGAGGGGGAATTGATTTTGTGTGGCCCATTGTTGTATACACAAGTAAGTCAACTATGGGCCACGTCTTCTTGTCCAATTAAAATACGTGTCAAACGTGCCCTGGCTCAATGTTGTCACGCTACAACTATTCACAAGTCAAAACTGTATACATTTTTGTTTTTTTACATTTTCCCTCAATGTTTAATATGTGTTTTTCATGTTTTTTGTCAAATAAGTAAAAATGTCAATTGAAAATCAATATTATATTTAAACGCTAGATAGCTAGATAGCTCTCTCGTTCTGAAAGCAGCTGTGGACCATTGTTGGGTCGCTGGCCCAAAGTTGTCGAATGTTACGGTACGCTCTATGGCACTAAACATAGTAGAAGAAAAAATTCAACTACGTACGGTTGGATAACGATAGCAGATTGAGAAATTCCGTGCCGTAGAGGCAATGTCTGTTCTAACGGCAGATATCTTTAGGAACTTTGAAATCTCAGAAACACTCATGAATGTTAATAAAAAGCACTCAACTTTAGAACAGCGTGCGTCTGGCAGCTGTATAAGTTTTTGGGGGAAAAAAAGTCCCATTTTTTACACTAAATTTCAGTCAGAGGAAACTTTTCTTAACCATTTAGATTTTAAATATGACCGTAGCACCAGTGACAACCACTCAGATGGGACCGCTAATGGTCTACTGATTTTAAAAGCGAAATTGTTTAATAGATTTAAGATTATTAGCGGTTATTGACTGTGTATTCAATTGCTCTCATAGTTAAACAAAGCAGTCTCCCTTGGTTACGGTGAGAAAAATATAAAATCGCTGGTAAATAAACTACACAGAAACGCAAAAACTGCTTATTTTCAGTTAATGTAATCACGTTTAACTAGATATCTGAAAAATTCGCGTTTTATTTCAGAACAAGCTAGAATTCGAAACTTCATACGCTTATATTGTTAATGCCATTGGTCCACCGTTAGTTTACACCTCCTGGACAATTCTGAGCCAATAATAAATACACAGTAAAATGCAGACCAAATCACCGTCTTCCGGTTATACCACAAGCAACCAATGAACAGTGATATTTGCATGATTTTACATACGACAATGGAGTGTAGCCTACAGCAGGTCATCGAACTCGCGAATTTTTCAGGTCACAAAGTATTAAATAAAATCCGTCTACTTACAAACTTATTCTGTTGAACAAAAACTAGATTTGCGTTTATCAGTAGATGAAAACAGACCAAAAAATTTATATTATTTTCAATTTTTATTTTTATTATAATTTTGGTTTATTTTATATTATTGAGTAACTAACATTGGTGTATTATTATTCGTATCTTTAAGCAGAATACTGTTTTTGTAGTCTATTTTGTGCGGTTACACTAGTTCAAAATATGCAATCCATTTTTTTTATAGTTTTCTCATGGCCCTATTTTCTAGTTAACATGAGAGAAAGTCTGTGCCAAATTAAATACTACGTGTCTTTTAATAGAATTTTTGCGATTACTCTATACTATAACAGAAACATAAGTTGATTGCAATAAATATGGCTCCCAAAGTATTTCAACTATTCTTCAACCAGCGCCACCTTATTAACGGAATTTTAAATGTGTTATACTTAATTTTTTGCAATTTGTTTCTCTGTTTTGGAGTGTCGACTTACCGCTGTGCAGTTAGATTCACGCATTTCTATCGTGACTTGATGATAGTAAAAATGTAGTCCATTCCCGGTTACTTCCAATGATTCTGAAGCCCTCCTAAAGTTCTACACCGAGACTATTCCCCCACCTCATGCAAACCAAGCTTAACCGCGTCTAGAAAGTTACGCCAAGGTACAAAGTACCACATCAGTGCGTATTCACTAGAATAATATTTTGCATGAAAACTGTTTCTTACTAGGCATTACTAATACACCTACCCCTCCCGTTTTTACTGAAATAAATTATAAATTNAAAAAAAAAAAAAAAAAAGGTACTTTTATTTTAACACAAGTGTAAAAAGTTTGTGATGGGTGACTTATTTAGGGAAAAAACCAAACACGTCACACATGGGGTGATTTTTTTAAAGGTTTGATTCAAAAAAGTGTGAACAAACCGCGAATAGAGTATAACTGGTGATCACTACTATAGGCTGCCTTCAGTTGGTTGAGCATTTTTTAAAGCCCCGCTTAGGATGTATGTACTTTCCTGCCAAATCTACATCTTCCTATCTTATGTAACATTAACATTGCCGAAACACTTAGAATTTATCTACGTGTTAATAAATTATAACATTGAAATTGTAAAGAAGGTAAATATGTGAATTATTTGCAAATTCTCTGTCATATGCGCAGAGAAAAATGAAACTAAATAAATTCAGTATCCATAAATTTAACCGTAACACTTTTTAATGTGACGTTTCGATACGGAACTACTTTACTTACCTCACTACCAACTTTACTGGAAGCCATGTCAGTCAATACGTCCGTTAAAAAACATAAAGTGAAATGCAAAGATTTTTTATAAAGTCGATTTCGAAAATCTTCCGTTACTCATGAACCAGCTATAGATTTCATACTTTTACCTACGAGAAAGGTGAATGTGTATCGAAATGCCTACATTCGTACACCAAGCAGGCTCAACATTTTTTGTACTTATTTAAACAGTACTCTATCGACCCCACAATAACAGGGATACGGGATTAGTAAGAGAAGTACATCATATACGGTACATGAGAGTGCATATATATATATATATACGTGGATACCCCTTAAATTTCCGGAACGGTTGCAGATCACGAAATGCGGTTTCCTATAAATAAAATTACCTACGTGGGCAAGTAATTTGCCGCAAAGGTACTGTTCGGAACACGTGTATGGAAAGAAATAATTAAACCACGTATGATTTTTCTCCTGGAAACATACATTTATTTCAACGGCATCTTAAAGTACGCGCAAAGAGTAATTCAGTGATATGGCATATGCAATTGAAAGCAACACAGAAACGCCAATAAATAACGTGCAAATATGATAAAGTTTGGTGGGCCGGCAGCATGGGGCAGTGGACCTGTACTCACAGCTGAAAGCAAGCAACACGCGCCGTGACTCATCCTGGCGGGACCGCTTCCTTATAGCAGCGCAGCGCTTACCTGTAATGGGGCAAGGGGCACGGAATGCGATATCGGACAAAGCAGAGCAACGCAGCNGGTACGCTCTTTGGCACTAAACATAGTAGAAGAAAAAATTCAACTACGTACGGTTGGATAACGATAGCAGATTGAGCAATTCCGTGCCGTAGAGGCAATGTCTGTTCTAACGGCAGATATCTTCAGGAACTTTGAAATCTCAGAAACACTCATGAATGTTAATAAAAAGCACTCAACTTTATAACAGCGTGCGTCTGGCAGGTGTATAAGTTTTTGGGGGAAAAAAAGTCCCATTTTTTACACTAAATTTCAGTCAGAGGAAACTTTTCTTAACCATTTAGATTTTAAATATGACCGTAGCACCAGTGACAACCACTCAGATGGGACCGCTAATGGTCTACTGATTTTAAAAGCGAAATTGTTTAATAGATTTAAGATTATTAGTGGTTATTGACTGTGTATTCAATTGCTCTCATAGTTAAACAAAGCAGTCTCCCTTGGTTACGGTGAGAAAAATATAAAATCGCTGGTAAATAAACTACACAGAAACGCAAAAACTGCTTATTTTCAGCTAATGTAATCACGTTTAACTAGATATCTGAAAAATTCGCGTTTTTATTTCAGAACAAGCTAGAATTCGAAACTTCATACGTTTATATTGTTAATGCCATTGGTCCACCGTTAGTTTACACCTCCTGGACAATTCTGAGCCAATAATGAATACACAGTAAAATGCAGACCAAATCACCGTCTTCCGGTTATACCACAAGCAACCAATGAACAGTGATATTTGCATGATTTTACATACGACAATGGAGTGTAGCCTACAGCAGGTCATCGAACTCGCGAATTTTTCAGGTCACAAAGTATTAAATAAAATCCATCTACTTACAAACTTATTCTGTTGAACAAAAACTAGATTTGCGTTTATCAGTAGATGAAAACAGACCAAAAATTTTATATTATTTTCAATTTTTATTTTTATTATAATTTTGGTTTATTTTATATTATTGAGTAACTAACATTGGTGTATTATTATTCGTATCTGTAAGAAGAATACTGTTTTTGTAGTCTATTTTGTGCGGTTACACTAGTTAAAAATATGTAATCCATTTTTTTAATAGTTTTCTCATGGCCCTATTTTCTAGTTAACATGAGAGAAAGTCTATGTATGCCAAATTAAATACTACGTGTCTTTTAATATAATTTTTGTGATTACTCTATACTATAACAGAAACATAAGTTGATTCCAATAAATATGGCTCCCAAAGTATTTCAACTATTCTTCAACCAGCGCCACCTTATTAACGGAATTTTCAATGTGTTATACTTAATTTTTTGCAATTTGTTTCTCTGTTTTGGAGTGTCGACTTACCGCTGTGCAGTTAGGTTCACGCATTGATATCGTGACTTGCTGATAGTAAAAATTTAGTCCATTCCCGGTTACTTCCAATGATTCTGAAGCCCTCCTAAAGTTCTACACCGAGACTATTCCCCCACCTCATGCAAACCAAGCTTAACCGCGTCTAGAAAGTTACGCCAAGGTACAAAGTACCACATCAGTGCGTATTCACTAGAATAATATTTTGCATGAAAACTATTTCTCACTAGGCATTACCAATACACCTATCCCCTCCCGTTTTTACTGAAATAAATTATAAATTAAATACTGTAATTTATAGATAAAATAAAAGTAAAAAAGCAATTTTACAAAAAAAAAAAAAAAAAAAAGTACTTTTNACACAAGTGTAGAAAGTTTGTGATGGGGTGACTTATTTAGGGAAAAAACCAAACACGTCACACATGGGGTAATTTTTTAAAGGTTTGATTCAAAAAGTGTGAAGAAACCGCGAATAGAGTATAACTGGTGATCACTACTATAGGCTGCCTTCAGTTGGTTGAGCATTTTCTAAAGATACGCTTAGGATGTATGTACTTTCCTGCCAAATTTACATCTTCCTATCTTATGTAACATTAACATTGCCGAAACACTTCGAATTTATCTACGTGTTAATAAATTATAACATTGAAATTGTAAAGAAGGTAAATATGTGAATTATTTGCAAATTCNCGAATTTATCTACGTGTTAATAAATTATAACATTGAAATTGTAAAGAAGGTAAATATGTGAATTATTTGCAAATTCTCTGTCATATGCGCAGAGAAAAATGAAACTAAATAAATTCAGTATCCATAAATTTAACCGTAACACTTTTTAATGTGACGTTTCGATACGGAACTACTTTACTTACCTCACTACCAACTTTACTGGAAGCCATGTCAGTCAATACGTCCGTTAAAAAACATAAAGTGAAATGCAAAGATTTTTTATAAAGTCGATTTCGAAAATCTTCCGTTACTCATGAACCAGCTATAGATTTCATACTTTTACCTACGAGAAAGGTGAATGTGTATNATTTCGAAAATCTTCCGTTACTCATGAACCAGCTATAGATTTCATACTTTTACCTACGAGAAAGGTGAATGTGTATCGAAATGCCTACATTCGTACACCAAGCAGGCTCAACATTTTTTGTACTTATTTAAACAGTACTCTATCGACCCCACAATAACAGGGATACGGGATTAGTAAGAGAAGTACATCATATACGGTACATGAGAGTGCATATATATATATATATACGTGGATACCCCTTAAATTTCCGGAACGGTTGCAGATCACGAAATGCGGTTTCCTATAAATAAAATTACCTACGTGGGCAAGTAATTTGCCGCAAAGGTACTGTTCGGAACACGTGTATGGAAAGAAATAATTAAACCACGTATGATTTTTCTCCTGGAAACATACATTTATTTCAACGGCATCTTAAAGTACGCGCAAAGAGTAATTCAGTGATATGGCATATGCAATTGAAAGCAACACAGAAACGCCAATAAATAACGTGCAAATATGATAAAGTTTGGTGGGCCGGCAGCATGGGGCAGTGGACCTGTACTCACAGCTGAAAGCAAGCAACACGCGCCGTGACTCATCCTGGCGGGACCGCTTCCTTATAGCAGCGCAGCGCTTACCTGTAATGGGGCAAGGGGCACGGAATGCGATATCGGACAAAGCAGAGCAACGCAGCGGAAGGAAGGAGGGCAATGTGAGTGCAAGTCTGATATCTGTACGTTATACTTTATTCAGATGCAAACGTCATGCACGAGATTTGTTTCGTAGTCATTAACTGTACTGAGTAACGAGTGCGTACAGATGCACAACATAAGAGAAATACAATCACATCCACATGCATGGTACAAAATAGCACAGTTATGGTTGAAACGCTTCACATTAGATCTTCTCACAGCATATGCTCGATGTGTTTACTATCGACAGCAATACACAACCGTAAACGCACATGTAGCGAGCGGCGAGCGGCCTTGAGTTTTTCTGGCGCAATGTCTCTGCAAGCTGCCACAATGCGTTCCTGCATGTCTTCTGGCATTGTAGGAACCGTATTGTATTACTCTATCTTTCAGTGCTCCCCACAGGAAAAAATCGAGAGGCGTGAGGTCAGGGGAGCGAGATGGCCATATTACAACACCACCACGCCCTAACCACCTGTGTGGAAACGTTTCATTCATCACTTGCCTCACCACCAAAGCAAAATGCGTAGGACAGCCAACATGCTAAACTCACATAAGTAGTAGGGTAATGGGGAGTTTGGAACAGGATTCATGATTCAGGAGCCAGGAGCTACCAGCCACCTCGCTTGTCGTGGTGGCCTGGGGTGGCCATGTTGTGATGGCACCCGATCACCATATTGTATCTTGGTGACCATGACCGTAACCTTGTGCTTGTGACCTTGAATAACCTTGAACCCAAATAAATTAAAAATATTGCAATAAATTAAATTTTTTTTAAATCTAGGAACATGCAATGTTACTCTACCGTACTCCTCACTCACCCCACCAAAACCTCACCTCACTCACTTCCCAGCCCCACTCCTCTCGATCATAAAAAAATAAACAAAAATTTGCAATTAATCGAAAAAAAAATTGTAAATAATGGACCTCACACTCGAAAAACTGATTCTAAAAATCGAAGAACACATAACGTTTACCAACCACTCGCCCTGCCACCCTAATCAATATAGCCCCCTTCCACCTCCCCAACAAAAAAACATAATCATAAAAATTCGAGAATAATGGCAAAAATTCGAAACATTACTTTAAAAATCGTGAATTATATAATGATACCTCACATTCCCCTTCCGCTCACCTAACCGCTCACCAATACCCTCCCACCCCTAAAAAATCGACAAAAATTACAAAAAATCGAAAGAAACTAATAAAAGTTTAGGAACATGTTACATCACTTACTCCGACACCCATGTTGGATGTTGGTCACATTGCCATTAAAACAAAAAAAAAAAAAAATTTTAAAAATTGCAAAAAATTTAAAAAAAATATTTTAAAAATTGAGGAACATATAATATTACCCTACTCCTCGCTCACCCCACCAACCCTAACAAAAACCCCCTCCCCAACCTTACCTCTCCCAATCATAAAAAATTTAGAAAAATCGCAAAAAATCGTAAAAATTGATTCTAAAAAATTTAAGAACATATAATTTTAACCTCACACTCTTCCCACCACCCTCACCTCACCCCCTCTCCTTCACCAACCACTCCCGAATCATAAAGAAATATCGAGGATAATCGCAAAAAGTAAAAAACAAAATCTAAAAATTGAGGAACATATAACGTTAACCTCACACTAACCCACGCCACCATAGCCTACCCCCTCCCCCAACCCATTTCCTTCCTACCGCCATGGTCACACTCCCCAGTCATAAAAATGTAGCAAACAATTAAAAAAATCTAAAGACATTAATAAAAGTGTAGGAAGATATTACATCACTGACACAGACACCCATACCGGATGCTCGTGAACTTAACTTTTACCCAATGACCTTGAACATGAAATACTGAGACAAAATTGTAAAAAATCAAAAGGCAGTAATAAAAGGTTAGGAACATCACTGACTCCGACACCCATGTCGGATGCCAGTGACCTTGACCCCAATGACTATGAACTTGAAAAACCGAGAAAAGTGGTAAAAACTAGAAAAAACTTTATAAAAATTTACGAACATATGATACTGACTTCGACACCCATGTTGGATGTTTGGGGACCTTGACCTTGACCCTCATGACTGTGAACTCTAGAAACAGAAAAATAATTGTAAAAAATCGAAAGAAACTAATAAGAGTTCTGAAAAAATATTGCATCACTTACTCCAACACCCATATTGGATGCCAGTGACCTTGACCCCAATAACCCTAAACTTGAGAAACCGAGAAAAAATTGTAAAAATTCTAAAAAAATGCATAAAAATTAACGAACGTATGTTATTGACTCCAACTCCCATGTTGGATGTTGGTGACCTTGACCCCAATGACCTTAAAATCTAAAAATTGGAAAACAATGGTAAAACTCTACGAACATAATGCGTTAGTGACTCCGACCACCATGTTGAATATTGACGAACATGAACTTAATCCAAATTACCTTCATCTCAAAAAATCAAGAAATAATCGCAAAAAATTACAAAACGTAAAAAATTTCATACCTAATGCGAAAAAAACCAAATTGGATGTATGTAGCCCTAAAAGTTCGATTCTCGTAAAGATGAAAAAAAAGTGTTCGTAAAATTACGGAAAGTACTGGTTACAAATTATTCAGACATCTTCCCGAAAATACGGACTCTTCGTTATTTTCAATAAAGTTCTCTCCGTAAATTTCACATAAATCTCCATGAATTCACGAAACGTGTCCATAAACTTGCAATTTTTTTTATCTGCTCTTTACAGAAAGGGGGAACAAACAAACGTTTCCTTTTCGTTATGTGGGTGTTTCACTGTGCATAAAAATGACCGTAAAATAGTTTTAAAAATGTTGTCTGGTAGCGGGATTTGACCTCGGAAAAAGAATCGACACTCCAACATCTTAACTATTCGCCCACCATGCATTTACAAGAAGAATTACTATAAATAAAGGACACATGGAGAATGATGTATGTACATACCTCAGTCATGTTAGAGTGCTCGCGAGTTTGTTATTTTATTTCAGCTTTAAAAACAAGGATAAGAAAATACTTTTTTCCGTAATGTATTTCACTGTATATAACAGAGAAATTAAACAAAGTTTAAATATTTTGTACTGTAGTGGGATTGTAACACGAATCGACGAATTAATACTCAATAACTACCACCCAAATAGCACAGGATATCCACTGGATATCCCAGTTACGTCCACAATATCTTAAAGTCATCTAAGTCCTGAAGTGAATCGCTTCAGGATATCCATTGGATATCTAGTAGTAGATATCAGTTCGTACCACTTCCTGGATATACATTAGATGTTACAAAACCTCCAATGGCTATTACTTATGGTAAGTGTCAAATCTAAAGATGTGTATAGGATATCCACAATATCTATATCCGTGTCTGGATATTGTGCGGACAGTTTTTTATATGTAACTTTGATATTCCTGGATTTCCCTGGATATCCAGAACGTCCGCGGGGACATCTATTAGATATTCTTTGGATATCTGAGTGCTATATGGGCACTCACACACCTTTACACGAAGTACTGTATTTCGTGAATATGGATTATAAACGAAAGTGACGAAAGCGCCTCTCTTAGTTTCAAGTCGTCTTAGAGCGCTAGCTATTTTGTTTTATTTGCAGTTTATTAAACGAGGTGCAGAATAAACAGTTTTATTTTGGTCGTGTGCGTATTTCACTGTGTATAAAGAATGTTTTGTTCTGCAGCGGAATTTGAAAAATAATCACATAATTGGCACTCCGTGAGTGGTTTGCCACTCACCTACTACTATTTTATACGAAGTAGTATTCTGAAGATGGGATTATACACGCTTCAGGTATCATCGGCATTGTTCGTGTTTCAAAGTCGAAGCCATAAAAATACGAAGTGCTTCCGTATTTTATATTTACGGAGCTCATTTCCGTTATTCGCCATTATGGAGTGCCTTTCCATAAAATAACTCTACATCTCCGTAAAGGTTTCCGTAAATTCAC
Organism: Clitarchus hookeri; assembly: GCA_002778355.1. Lineage (NCBI taxonomy): Eukaryota > Metazoa > Arthropoda > Insecta > Phasmatodea > Phasmatidae > Clitarchus > Clitarchus hookeri. The sequence continues at coordinate 34,766 of NQII01005187.1, read as the reverse complement.
AGAGATTTCTAAGAGTGTGCACTGGCCTCTGGGCTACGGGCTCGAGCAAACACCAGAGGTACTGTTGTGCTACTCATTATCTGTGTCAACTAAGCAAGAGTCAAGGCTTTGTTATCGTCTGCTTAAAAAGCAAGACGGAAACATTTATAAATACCTAAGAAATATGGTATATGAACAATATTATTTATTCGAAAAATATTGCCGAATTCATGCACATCCCGCAACAGTGTAAAACACGAACGAATGAAGATACAGAGTTGAGATTTTCACCTACTTGTTCAGCAAAATGAGCCTTCTGCAAAAAAAAAACTTCATAATTTTAATGAAATCACTCTCGATTTTTTGAAGGCAACTAACTGAGAGACGTTTCGCTCGACTAGCTGTAACCGCTGTAACATTGCGAACTAGGCAACAGAGGGCAGCTGTGTTAGGCTACTGGCGTCAGCTAGTGAGAGGAGCACCGCTGATCGAATGTTCTCGATCAGCCAAGAAGTTCTGTGCCTGGTATATACAAAACAATTTACGTTTATCTAGTATTAATTTTAAAAAAACATACATTACAAAGTATACTTTAATTCTGTACTTGAAGGTTGACGTATCTTGAAAGTCCACCAAGCTACGTGACACCGTCAAGCACTAGGTCTAAAGGCGACGGTTCCACTCGCTCATAAATGGGCTTTGAAGCAAGTGTTTACAGAGTCGACAACGGGAGACGGACTCGAACCTTTCACCGATCCGGCCTCCGTACGTGACGCCTTAGCCACAGGTGACCTTGAAGATAATGGTTATATTCCCACACCACGTACAGGTAGGGACGGGTACATTTCACTACCTAATTTCAGGACAAGCTAGTCTTTAAATACGTTTACATTTCTCTTGCTTTTTTACTGTGTCATAGTTTATTAGATATTCCCTCGGCTACTCGAAGTCAATTACTGTTGGAGACCCTCCCATTTTGCGTTATAATACGATAGAGTTCTAGACTTCAAAATCTTAGATAGTGTGCTCATTGTCTACTGCCACAGTCAGAAACATGTTCCAATTCGATTCGGCCATATTGAATCAAGATACACGAGTGCTAAATGTTAACCACTGCCCGAGAGTCCTACATGGAATGATGGATGACCGAAGATCCAACACAAGTGAATTTAACATACAATTTCACGAAGTTTAACCTACGTCTGAATTATAACGCGAAATTGGAGCATATTCATCAATAAGGACACCCTAATTGCCAAAGGACTTCATGACAAGTATTTAACGACATTTTCGATCATATCCACTTTCGTGGTTGGATGATTTACTTCTTACTCATTTTATGTGCTTGATCACAAATCACACATATTCAATATCAGCGGAACATATTTCATACCACCAATTCAACAAATATAATATATCCTCACAAAGACAGATTGCACAATAAGCAAAGGGAAACTGATAAGTGTGCCCCTAGGATATTGAAATATAGTGTGTGGGGAACTCTTTTCGTTAAAATGAGGTGCTCATGTTTATCAGTAACCGATAATTGAAACAATATGGAAATGTCGTGCTGGCTGATCCGATATGCAAGTGGCTACTCACTGGGGAAGTAACCAATCGGCAAATAACTGAGGCTAAAGTNTCGTGCTGGCTGATCCGATATGCAAGTGGCTACTCACTGGGGAAGTAACCAATCGGCAAATAACTGAGGCTAAAGTAAACAGAAGATTGTGGAGTCTAGATTGAAAGTGAGATGCCAATTTCCAAAGTGCGCCTTGTCAACAGAAATCAAAATTGAGCTAAGGGTACCATCGAATTGGCCTCGACGTCCACTATTCGTCTAACAGTCCTGCAGGTCCAAAACGGCACGAAACCTTCTAAAACTGCATTTGATATACAACACCGGATCAAAAAGGGCCGTTGTACACAGGACGAAATAAAACATGGCAGGCTATCTAAAAGACATATTTACAAGAACAGAAAGCCCCGTGTCCTGAAGCCCATTTTAGTAAGTTGGGTTGTTGGGTTCCAAAACTACTCCTTACTGACCAATATGTGAATATTTATTGCACAACTTGCTAACCAAGATTTTTTTTATATTTACGTCTTGTGCATTTTCCTACCATTTGGAGTGCTCGGACCAGGCAACCTTTGGAAATGAACACCTCAATTACAAAATTCTTCCAGTCCCTATTAAAATATTCAAAATTNCTCGGACCAGGCAACCTTTGGAAATGAACACCTCAATTACAAAATTCTTCCAGTCCCTATTAAAATATTCAAAATTCCCACTACATGTGTATGCTGTTCACAGTAAACTGTGCACTTTTTAAAGCGCGGTTTAAAATAGACTTGTATGCACATTGTGTATTCTTCCGCCNTAGGTCTAAAGGCGACGGTTCCACTCGCTCATAAATGGGCTTTGAAGCAAGTGTTTACAGAGTCGACAACGGGAGATGGACTCGAACCTTTCACCGATCCGGCCTCCGTACGTGACGCCTTAGCCACAGGTGACCTTGAAGATAATGGTTATATTCCCACACCACGTACAGGTAGGGACGGGTACATTTCACTACCTCATTTCAGGACAAGCTAGTCTTTAAATACGTTTACATTTCTCTTGCTATTTTACTGTGTCATAGTTTATTAGATATTCCCTAGGCTACTCGAAGTCAATTACTGTTAGAGACCCTCCCATTTTGCGTTATAATACGATAGAGTTCTAGACTTCAAAATCTTAGATAGTGTGCTCATTGTCTACTGCCACAGTCAGAAACATGTTCCAATTCGATTCGGCAATATTGAATCAAGATACACGAGTGCTAAATGTTAACCACTGCCCGAGAGTCCTACATGGAATGATGGATGACCGAAGATCCAACACAAGTGAAATTAACATACAATTTCACGAAGTTTAACCTACGTCTGAATTATAACGCGAAATTGGAGCATATTCATCAATAAGGACACCCTAATTGCCAAAGGACTTCATGACAAGTATTTAACGAAATTTTCGATCATATCCACTTTCGTGGTTGGATGATTTACTTCTTACTCATTTTATGTGCTTGATCACAAATCACACATATTCAATATCAGCGGAACATATTTCATACCACCAATTCAACAAATATAATATATCCTCACAAAGACAGATTGCACAATAAGCAAAGGGAAACTGATAAGAGTGCCCCTAGGATATTGAAATATAGTGTGTGGGGAACTCTTTTCGTTAAAATGAGGTGCTCATGTTTATCAGTAACCGATAATTGAAACAATATGGAAATGCCGTGCTGGCTGATCCGATATGCAAGTGGCTACTCACTGGGGAAGTAACCAATCGGCAAATAACTGAGGCTAAAGTAAACAGAAGATTGTGGAGTCTAGATTGAAAGTGAGATGCCAATTTCCAAAGTGCGCCTTGTCAACAGAAATCAAAATTGAGCTAAGGGTACCATCGAATTGGCCTCGACGTCCACTATTCGTCTAACAGTCCTGCAGGTCCAAAACGGCACGAAACCTTCTAAAACTGCATTTGATATACAACACCGGATCAAAAAGGGCCGTTGTACACAGGACGAAATAAAACATGGCAGGCTATCTAAAAGACATATTTACAAGAACAGAAAGCCCCGTGTCCTGAAGCCCATTTTAGTAAGTTGGGTTGTTGGGTTCCAAAACTACTCCTTACTGACCAATATGTGAATATTTATTGCACAACTTGCTAACCAAGATTTTTTTTATATTTACGTCTTGTGCATTTTCCTACCATTTGGAGTGCTCGGACCAGGCAACCTTTGGAAATGAACACCTCAATTACAAAATTCTTCCAGTCCCTATTAAAATATTCAAAATTTCCACTAAGTGTTTATGATGTTCACAGTAAACTGTGCACTTTTTAAAGCGCGGTTTAAAATAGACTTGTATGCACATTGTGTATTCTTCCGCCATTAGCAAAATTAACATTGCCAGTGTTCCATAAAGCGCACTTTATTCATGCGTCGGTCAAGTGAAACTGTGAAATTATTATAAAAGTAAATATTTTACCCATTTACTAATTCTTACAGTTACATGTATTAAAAAAAAAACATAAAGCAGAAATAAATCATTCTAGTGTTCAGGTGTGTTTACCCAAAACTTTTAATTCAACTTCACCGGGTGCCAGTGTAAGATCAGTGTGCGAGTAAGATCAGTGATATTATTTTCAAAAGTTGATTTCCATAGTTCATTAATTATCCATAAACCTCATATGTCTATTTTTTTTACAGTGTATGTTACTTTCTGCGCTCGCTCTTCGTGCGAAGGCGTTCCATATTTCCGCGCCGGCGACAAAGCCGAAGAGGGTGGCGACAAATGAGCACAGGAAGAGGATACGCAGCGGGCCAGGGGGGATGAAGGACGGGACAAATTGAACCAGAAAGAGGGCGAGAAGGCAGGGAAACTGGAGACAAACAGCCCCCGGAGCTGTTATTTTTACCCCTATTACGCAACTCGCCTCCTGCGCGCAGCCCTTGCCTCCCTTGCCAACTTTTCTCTCTCTATCTCTCCTCAACTTAATGGCTTGAAAACAAAACAGTCTTCAAGTTATTTTGATGTAGACCATTAGTAGCGCCACGTGAACAATGGGATGAAAATCGATGTTCATTACTTTTGCTGCTAGTGGGAGTGTCCTTAGGGGAGTGTGAACAAAAATACTACGTCTGAATAATGAATGACTTAAGATATCCCAACGTAGAAAATAAGAATACATTGTACGAATATTGAAAAATATATTAGGATGTGTTCATGAAGTGCTAATATTTAGGTGGGAATAGATACCTACATATATTATATTAAAGAGTATCGCCCTTTCTGGAATCTTACCCAGCTGTGTATTTTGTGACCAGAATCTTCAATTTCAGTACCGGCTGTAAATTTTTCAAAGTGATTGCGTTGTGTTTAATTATCCTTGACCAAAACTATCCGTGTTACTTTTTTCATATTAAACCTTTATAATGGTACTCATTGTAATATAACAATATTATTACATATGTATTAACAATGAAAACGTGTGTTTCGTGTTGTCTCCTTAGGAATGCTAGCATACAGGGCGTCTAGTTATATCTAGATTTTAATTAAGTTGTAAATTTTCCTTTAAGCCATATAAACGATACGTGCATTACCTCATAATATAAAAAAAATTTAGTTTCAGTCAACCCGTTCAGCAACGGTGACTAAGAATGTGAACATGTTGAACATATAAAATACCTACGGTAAGTGCTACCCACAAGGATGGCCCCCCCACTGCTTTGGAGGCCATCCTTGTGGGTAGCCCGATTTGTAAAAGTGTCTGCACCTCTTGTATATAAATAGTTGATTCTAATACCACTGAGAACGCAGCCTGTTGTTCACTGGTTGAAAAAAGTACGCTGTAAGCAAATAAACTGAGGTAAAAGATTGTAGGTTTGTTTGAGCAGACAATTTATTTGTTTTTATGTGGCCAAACATACAGTATAGTACATGATATATTTATATTCAACTAAATATTTTGTTTACACTTAAATTTTATTGGCTTAGCAAAATGTTTTGCCATATATCACAGGGCACCTTATGTTTTTATTTTAACACCATTTTTCACTTAAATGGCTACACGTTCTTCAACAGTTTACGTATCTGATTGACGGTGTTATTTGTCCACAGGGCCTTTCTCCACCTTTGCTTGCAATCTGAATAACGGAGCATGGAGGATGATGAGCGAGTGCATAAATTTGCGAGGTAAGTTCTCGGCTTCGTGACAAAAAAAAATGACGCACCATAGTATCTGGAAAGTAAGAGAATATTGTTTTATTTTTTGAGAAACGTTCCGAAATCGCAATGTGCCTGCGATCTGACGAACAAGGTAACCCGCAAGTCTCGAGAGGGCAGAGGAACATATGGAGACGGACGCCCTCAGCTCAGCGAGATGTGGCCTTTGACTGGCGACTTTATTACGAAGACGTTCAATATAAGGAGCGAAGGAGTGTGCGTGTGCAGGCATCGGAGAATGCCGAGAATATTCGTGGTGTGGAGCTAGGAGTCTTGCAAGTTGTTGTAAATGTTATCTGTTTTTGTATTTTTTAATGTAGCAATTTTTACCTTAAGGATGAGAGGTAGTTTGATGGGAACAATATTCAATTGCGTGTTTTTAGGAATGAAAGAGAGATCAATATCAGTGATTTATAGTCAGACATTAGGCAAAAATAGGTACTCGGTGTGTTTCCAGCCTAGCACTGATGACTGTGATCAACCAACTGCACAGTGCGCATTTGAGAGTTTACGAATTACTCATTATTTCCATTTGGATTTGATTCAGAGGATCAGCTATTTGCTGATGATCAATTGTTACTGAGATAGTCTTCACTTCCACTGCATTCATTACTGTGATATATACAAGTAGCCAAATAATAAATGATTATAACAACACTGTAAAATATTAACTGGTCCTTTTACCTAGCAAGGTAAATATATTAGAAAATTGAGATTGATTTTTCTATTTAGTTAAATACAAGACGTCAATAATATTACGATCCAGAGAATGGCCAGGAATGCTTACAGTACTAATGAAATACGGCGATGTGGCACAATTTCACCTCTCTAGTTAACTAATCACATTACTGGCTCTAAAATAAGTAAAGTTAAGTTTTATTTTTTTCGGGCATAGCAGGAATACGAGTCATATTAAAGGAAGTGCCATGCAAGCTGAAGCAGGTATNTATTACGATCCGGAGAATGGCCAGGAATGCTTACAGTACTAATGAAATACGGCGATGTGGCACAATTTCACCTCTCCAGTTAACTAATCACATTACTGGCTCTAAAATAAGTAAAGTAAAGTTTTATTTTTTTCGGGCATAGCAGGAATACGAGTCATATTAAAGGAAGTGCCATGTAAGCTGAAGCAGGTATNTAAGTTTTATTTTTTTCGGGCATAGCAGGAATACGAGTCATATTAAAGGAAGTGCCATGCAAGCTGAAGCAGGTATGTTTGATTTAGAAATTCTACTGCAAATAATACTAGGAGCAACGTACGATGTTTTGTAGCTCCGAGTTATAATAGTCTCTCATAGCGATACAAGTACAGCTGTAAACAAACGTATTTTGGTTTCAACAGCAGTTTTCATAGAATCATATGTTGCCTACACGTACAAACAGCTAACAAGAATTACAAATAATGGGTGGGGTTTAGTAAATCGTTATTTCTTTTGGTGTCAGCAATAATTCATACCGTTGCGGTGAATTCCAATACGCTATATAGGAGTATAAAGACAACTCAAATGTAAAGAATATTTCTTTATTTATTCAAACATTTTCTGAGTATCTCTGGTAAAACCGAAACCTTTCTTTTTCTGCAGTATTTTTTGTTTTTACTTTTTTTTTTTGGGAGTTTTCCTCCCGTTTCAAAAACTTTTCAGTTATATTCAACGACGCATGTATTTTTATTTTTAAAATAAATACAAAAGATAAGTACTATTAAACATTTTCTTCGTCTCGGAAATGTTCTTGTGTTTGTAGAATAATATTTCTTTGCAAATTAACCTCGAGAGTCTTACGGAGCAAGCAAATACGATACTCTCCTTAATTCGAAACAAACGAGTCTCTCGAGCCTTATCCTTAAGTTTACACGGCGCAGAAGATTTTGTTCTTCAGTGTTTTCTTTCTTGTAACTGGCTACTTCATCAAGGAAGGAAACTCAATGCGAAGCTAGTAATCCCCTGGGAGATGTCTGCAAGAGCGTGGCTTCTTGGCAGCGATGAAAAAGTTCCCCCCTCAAGTCTGCGAGATTATTGTCAGCGTATATACTCAAGCAATCTTTCTAATACTACAGTTTCATCTGTCTGTACGAAAGTAATGTCAATCACAGAGAAATTTTTCTGAAGCAAAAAAAAAAAAAAAACAAGTTAGGTTTTATGTGTAGAGATATTCCAAGGAAATAGAAAAAATACGCAATTATTTTTCTTTTGGGTATACAATATAAACAGTACACCCGTTATAAAACGTTTGTAAAGACTATGTGTTAACTCGATTGTATAAATGGACAGCGTTGTTCTATAACCGCACAAGCATGTATTTGTATACATTTAACATAATTGTTGTAAGGCTATTTGAAAATATACAATTTATGGGTTATAATGAGAAAAAAATATTGCAATGGCATTGTTACGAGACGACAGAAGGTCGTGTCTGAGTTAGTGAGGGATGGAGGTGTTAATAAAAAAAATTAATTATATTTTAATTTATAGACATTTACAGCATTAATCTATCTCCCATATTAATGTTTGTGTTTCTAAATGAGCGCAATATTAAACGTTTATCACAACTTTAAATAAAGTCATTCTGAATTTTACTTTTAGGTTATAGTCAATTAACTAACACTCGCCATTAACACATGCTCAGTCTATCCGTTGTTATAATTTGAAATGTATTTCTCTCATGCATCCAGCTCAATAGTCCCGCCAGCCAGTTGCACTCTTCACTGCACCGATGCTCGCAGTCGTAGATTTTACTCCCGCTAGTCACTTCCGTCGCCACTCGTTGCTCTTTTTTTGGCTCTTCGACTATCGTTCAAGGTCACACAATCGTCCAAACTCCCGACTCTCGTAAACTCTCCACTCGGAGGCCAGATGAGCTTTTACAGAATCAGCACCCAAGATCTGGAACATTCCCCCAACCCCGAGTCACACTTGAGATGAACGAGGGCATTAAACCAGAATGTTGCCTTTATATAAACTTAGAAATTTTATCTGCCGAATGTCAGGAGAGCGCGAGCCCCAAAAGGCTTATCACGGCGGCATGCGGAAAAGTGCGCGTTGGCACGCCTTTATAGCTTAAAACACTAGTAGTATTATAACTCGCCCGTCATTGAAACATTCCTTTGTGACTCGCCACCCGCTATCGTATCACTACTCTGTCCTTCTCTTCCGTTCACTCACGCGGGACAGGTCAAAAGAAGCAAGCGTGTGACAATATTTAGTTCCAAGCTCATTTGACCACTCTCTTTGTAAAATTTTTTAATATATATATATATATATTAATGTTGTCTGATTAAATTTTACTTATATTTATACCTCTTGCTTACTCACTGAAATATTGGATTACCAAATTTTGCTCTATTCTGTAATCAATAAAAATTACTCCTAAATAAAGTTAGACTGAATCACGAAATAATCAGTAACTAGCATGCAATGATTCCCTCATTTTAAAATGATTACCAGACACTTATAATTATTAACGTTTGTACGTAACGCTATGCAAAATTAATTTCGAAATCATGTTTCTACTAAACTGTTTATAGGTGTTGGATTTGCAGTGCAAAAGTATTATTCCTTTTGGTCGTATTCTATAATCAAAAATTCCGCGTGCCGGAAAATTGGGTAGCAAAACGTAGGTCAGTCAGAGACTATGTAAATAAATAAGAAGAGTCAGTATAATACTGAGGAATCGACAAGACTGTTAAAATGAGCCCAGGAAGAAATTAATTAAATTATTTAAATAAGTGATGGAAAAATCTCCTTGAGACAGTGCAGCTTTGTGCTAAGTGTCTGTGAACGGTCTACAAATAGACAACCCACTTCAAAAGTAATACTGGCGGGTTGCATCTCTAAAGCTGAGTAATGGTTTCTCTAGCGCGGCCGATTCGCAGCCCATACAAAGATGCAACTAGCGTGCATGGCTTTCATCGTAGGTGGCCTACTTTCAGGCAGTTTAAGAAACGTCCTTTACAAGACTGCAGTGGCGCAGTGAGATGCTTCTCTCAAGTATGCCATAGTACTAGTTGCTCCCCTGGACACAACTAATTGTTATTATTTTTTAAACAGACAGTTGATTAAAGTGTTTGCTTTAGTGTCAAAATATTAAAACGTACATTTAATATCCCCAAACTTACTCCCCTCTCTTAATTTTCCACCACTAATTACTTATCTTCCTTTGATCCAAACAGTTCTGCAGCTCATCATTTGTCACTTGTTTCAACAGGTCTCCTGCTTTTTTTCACCCATTCGACAGAAATAACATGAGTTCCTTTCAGTATACCATTCTTTATGGGGAACAAGCAAACGTCACACAGTGCCAGATCTGGCGAATACGAGAGATGCGTTTGTCCACTTAATACAACTTCTCAGAGAGGGTGCTTCACACTGGTGCATTGTCCTGTTGTAGAATTCATGAATTGTTCTTTTAAACATCCGGAATTTTCTTCTTCGCTCGTTCAGTCAGCTTAGCCAGGTTCTCAGTTTCGCTAGGAAAGAGTATTTGTCAAAAGTTGCGAGCATTTTTGTGGTAGGGCTACAAATCGTTGTGCAAAGGGAAACTTCAAAAGGTGGGCAGGCAGGGTGAGAAGGTGGCAGAAGTATGATGGAAACGAAAGTGATACAATAGGAAACCCCAAGTAAGGTCGTCTTGGAAATAAGATATGTCAAAGAGGGCGGAATACACCATGTATAGAGCTCAAAATTTAAGTTCATCTGTAATATCAAAGAGGCACGTAATATTGCGTGTTCGTGTGAATTAGGTAGGATGACAGTAATAATGAAAATTGAAGTTTTCAACTATTGGCTGGAGGGGTTGGGAGGTTGCGAGCCAATAAACCAATATGTTAAATAGCTAGGAAATGACAAAAGGATATATAATAATGGCGTTGACGAGAGTAGTATGTATAATATAATGGGAATGGAGTTGAGTGGGCTGCTCTTAACAACGAGGTCTTGAGAGCCGGTGATGATGATGATAATGATGATGAAATGAGGTGAATACGAAAAAGCGCCCGAATGCAAAGGCGGGGAAAACGGGAGATCCCTGAGAAAAACCGCTGACCAGTGGCCTCGTCCTGCACGATTGCCACGTGCGAAAACTGTTGAGTGACACAAATGGAAATGGCAGCGGTTATGTATATTCGGGCAAATGCTTAGTATGAGGTCAGTTGCTTGAATGGTTTGGGAAAGGCGACGGAGCTTGTAAAAGACAGGGTTGGAGTCATCATGGGGAAAATGAAAGTGGTGAATAAGTATGGCGTACGTGTTGAGTATGGAGCCAGAAACGTCGACGGTATGGGAAAGTTTAAACGGCGTATGAAAGTGGATAGGTGCTCAGATAGAAGAGGTGCGAAAAGAGACAGAGGATATATTAGGCATGGAAAGGAATGTGGCCAAGGATGGTATGGAATATACAAAATATGAAAGCTGTAGCTGAAACGGTTAAAGAATTCCGAAGGACAAATTCAATATTCGAGTAGGGTTAGCGCGAGGAAAATGTTTTAATAGTAATGAAAACTCAATGCAATCTCTAGAGGAAGGTGCATGCAAAATTTTGCTTAAATTGTTTAAAACTTGAATACGTGTTTTGAGACAATGTGTTGGGCGGAGAGGGGTTTGGATTGCTAAAAACATACAACCCACATGTGTACAGATATAGTGTAAATAATCATATTTCTGTGGTTAATTAAAATTTACAGCTGTGAGGACGAAATTTTGAATAAATGGGGTCAGGACGCACGATTAAAAGCCAATGGTGGCAAAATTAATAAACATTAATGGAAGGTTTAAAAGTACTTAGAAGAAAATATATAAAAATGAAAAGTACAAAATGGCGCGATATAATAGTGCCGATGGGAAGTATTGAAGTGGGGCTTCAAGAAGTGTAGCTTCAGTTAATGTGGAATGCAAGAAATTAAACTTGATAACGATGGCCGAATAATATACTAGTAGATACTGTTAGAAATTAGTGGAACGCAGGACCCTCCAGAAACCCACTGTATGGAAATTGCAAGGATAAAACGCCATAGGACAAACAGTTTTCGAGATACTGACGAAAAACTATATTCTAAAATGATGCCAGTTTCATAAAGTAGGAACTCTAGTTTCTCAATCGACTCCCTCCAGGTTTGCATGTAGACAATACTATGTGTGTACAGTATTCACGACGTAAAAACTTTAGCCGTCCACGATTTCGAAAGATAATACCACTAAAACACTATTACAAAATGCCTTGGGCTGCTAGACCCACCTCTATCAAATCTTGGTGAAAATATAATGTTTTAAGATATGTCCCTTATGTCTGAGTAGGCTACCTAATCTAAATTATCTCCATGAAAATGTCGAGAACACAAAAAAAAAAGTTACATCTATGACACACTGCTAGCATGTGGGAGAAGGTGACGGTGTATTCCGGTCTCAGAACTTCAGTAAGTTGTCACATTATTACGCAGAACTGAGTTAGGTCACGCAAAGGTTGCACAGTGTACTCGCATGTGAGAGGTGCCGGGTTCGGTTCCCAGCGGAGGCACCCCCGATTTCGGATTTCCATGGTTCCTTTATCCCTTTATACAGTCAGTGGGCCATTTCCTTACCTGCTGCTGATTATCAGAGGAGCCAGCTGGTTTCAGCTCTAATGACCTCGCTATCGACGATTTGTTGATTGACTCGTCAATAAATAAAATTGTTATTCAGGCTAAATATGGACGACTCAGTAGGTTAATCACTCTCCTCCTTTCTCTGGGATCCTCGGTTCGATACCAGGTTCCGGCAGACGGGAAATTATCGGGCGTGGGGTTCTCATCTTGTGAGTGTGGTGACCACTGCCATGGTGTGGGATTTATCTCGGGGTTATCCTGTTTTCTCCTTGCCTTCATTCTGCTGCGTATCTACCCTCATCTCGCCTCGCCTTATACTTTCTGTTCTTCTGGTAGGGCAGCTGGTTCAGATTAATCCGGCCCTACACGATACCTAATTTCTGATACCCTCTGTTATACCCAAATAAGACATAAAAGTTTCTATAGAAGAAGAGAAGAGAGAATGTATCAGTTCATACACACACGTTACCTAAAGTGCGAACAGAAAATCGTAAATGGCGGGCAAAACAAGTCGCAAATGGCAAAAAGTGTGCAGCTGGCAAGGGTACAAATGCAATCATATCTTATATATAGGTGCTTTGTGGTGCATCCGAAAATTACGAAAAAAGGTTTTTTTTTTGTACTGAAGACTGCATCTTTCTGACTATGAGTCCTATTAATGGAGTGAAAATGATATTAGTAACTGTACTGCTTATGTAATGAAATTAAGGCCCATACTCACATGTTCTTAACGACGGACATTTATACCAATCATTAAAACACTAGCGAAATATTTTACACTAATAAGCATAATAACCAATCTTGTGCTTACCGTATCTATACACGCTGTTGCGGTTATAAGGCCAAAAAAAAAAANCTAATAAGCATAATAACCAATCTTGTGCTTACCGTATCTATACACGCTGTTGCGGTTATAAGGCCAAAAAAAAAAAGACAAAAATGTCACAATATTAAAAATAAGCCTTTTTGTGTGTCTCTTAAAATTATTCATGCTACANAAAAAAAAAAAGACAAAAATGTCACAATATTAAAAATAAGCCTTTTTGTGTGTCTCTTAAAATTATTCATGCTACACAGCTTAAATTATCTACGTTAAGAACCAATTGATTTGATTAGCAAATAACCACAATCGGGACTGCCCTGTGCAATTACTTGCTTATTATTGCTTTCAGACAAACTGATTCTAGAAATGAACGTTTTCTAACAAGAACATAAGTTACAAACATTAATAATATAACACTTGAAACAACTAAATACATTTAATTACACGACTGAGACTTAAACTTTGAAATGTAAAGCTAGAAGCGTGCGGCCACGCATCTACCCGCTGAGCTACAGACACGCGCGCCAAGTGAAGGCTTAATAGGTTGTATACGCACACAAAAATCTCCAGTTATCACGCATTTTTTCATTATTTTATTATGGACATGTGACTTATTTGAAATGTTTCCCGTTACTTACGCTTGCATGAAGTTACATTTTGTACAAAAATTAGTCTTACAGAATGTGTGATCTTTTCCTAGACGGACATATAGGGCTTGGTGTTTTACTCGGGTGTCCGCCATCCTGCCTGTCGCAGCTCCGTGGGTACGACAGAAATGAATACCATTTCGGGCACGCCCGTGGGTACGAAAATGGCTATGTCCGGAGCTGGACCCTACCGGAGGGGGCTGAATTGTATAATAGAAGGGAGCAGAAACGCTGGCAGAAAATGGGTATGAAAACTGCCACGGGAACGGGCATCGTGTAGGGCCGGCTTTAGCGACAACCTCATCTCCGGCCTCAGGCGGTAACCACATAATTGTGGGTTTCCATTCGCGCTTCATTATTCTCATGTTGCAGGTACAACCTCAGAAGCATGTCTGTCTTTCTTGGTGGAACAAAAAAAATACGTATTCAGTTAAAGCCGCCAAAACGATAGAAAATAATATTTGCACTCTTCAGTTAATGTCGTGACCTAAAGTAAAGTAACAAAAAAAAATAAAAAAGACGGTACGTGACTCGAAAGGAATCTAGCCGGTTATTGCACCTCCGAAACGCCCTGATGAATTATGGTAATGAGTGGCGCGCGGGAAGCCGCTGCAGAGGTCCCCCCGGTCCTTCTCGTTATCTCCGAGACGGGGGCGTGGCCTCCATAGCCCCCTCCCCCCCTTCGCCATACAAAACGGGAGTCCAGGGGCGCTGAGCGATAGCTTTACGACGCTCTTTTGTTTCTGGAGGTGGTGAGAGATGACCCTTTCGCTCCTCCGCCAAACATTATCTGCCTCGGGACGGGGCCTTCCCATATATCATACTTCGCCTCGCTTATGGTGGGGAATAACACACACGTCAGCGAGGTTATTGGGCGATTATTTATAGCCCGCGCGCATGGGATGCGCGGCTTATCGACCCTTCTCCCGACCTCCCACCTCCTCTCCCAGACAACTCTTAAGCGCGCGACAAGTCGGGGTAGGCGCGTTGTAATGTCTTTGCGTGTCGGTATAAATGCTTGCCGTTTTCAGACACAAATTTCTCTAGTCAGTAACTTCAGTAACGTCCGGGGTAGTGTAAATATGGTGTATAATGTATCACTTTTCAATAAAACATTTATCTATTAATTTAAATCCAAAATATTTTTTAACCAGAAATTTAAATATTACATATAACTGTTAAAATTTAAAAAAATTTAAAAGTGTCAAATAATGTTTTGAAATATAATTTTGAACTTTATTTTATGACTATTAGTCTAACCAATTTAGAGCAAATATTTAAATATGTTTGTATGTATATTTACCATATAAATTTAATTTTTAAGTATATGTTGTAAATGAAGTTTTTATATTCGCCAGTGAAAATTGTTTTAAAATTAATTCTTATGTAAAATAATTTTGAATAGTTAATTTTTAAGTATCTTGGATTTAAATTAACATATAAATATTTAAACTATATTAAAAGTGACCCAAGCTGGACCAGATATATAGTACTACTGTCAGATGTTGTTTGAATCCTCATCCAGCCTCCTCGTCATAAAACACGAATGTCTAGCGAGCACGGCCTTCGTAAACCGTATTTTATAATTATTTTAGCTGACTGTCTGGAAAGTCCGTACATTTTACTACAAAATGTTTCACGCAACGCTTACCGTATGTTAAAGTCAGTGCTCTTTCACACACTCTAGTCAGTGTGTTTCTGGCAGTAGGTGCTACCATGACAGAACTCCAAGGTTTCTAATCCACGCTCTGCAGGCTGTAAGCACTAATACACACAACGATTAGAGGCAGGTGAATTTTGCGAATTAATCTGGTTCAAGGTCGACTTAAAAATATTTGTGGGTTTGTGTCACTTAACGATGACATTAATCTACATCGTTCATTATGCCTGGCATTTCTTCAGTTCGTGGAATGTGTGGAAGTAATTTACGTGCTTGATNCATTAATCTACATCGTTCATTATGCCTGGCATTTCTTCAGTTCGTGGAATGTGTGGAAGTAATTTACGTGCTTGATGTTTTTTTTTTCGGTTTAATCTGAATGTAAAACTTTTCATACAAACGATTGCAAAAGAAGGAATTTACGGCCTGGCACTTTATTATGAAGAATTAGCATTAAGTTACGCGGTTCAGCTCATGAGAAGAGTTGCAGCAGTTCTACTGCACAAGCAGCTGCCGATTATACAATATTCGACGTGGCAGCAGCGGCTGATAGTATTTTAACAGGAAAGCTAGTCCATGTTGGCGATGACTTCTGACCGCGCACAGCATCGGTCATAATTCTAACTTTTTTCGCAGCACACCGTGAGTAGACTTGTATACTCGGGATATGGTAAGGAGTTAATTGCACCTTAATTCATTAGCCACCCCTTGAAAGATTCTTAACCAAAAATAAAAAATTTGGAGAAAAAAGTGACTAAACAATGAAGTTTTCTACGTGTCCGAAAAAAATGGGCATTTCACATACAGCATTGAAAAATAAATGTCTGCCCAGTGTTGAGACCTTAACAATGGAAAATGGACGAGTAGGGAATGACCTGCATATTCAGCCGACGTAATCCCACTAGCTTTTTATCTTTGATGATTCTCGAAGAGCCTATTTCGTGTAACTGCAATGTAATGGCTAATGAAGAGATTCTTACTTTACATCACGTACAGCAGATGTCTGCGAAATCGTTTGCAAAAAATATTTATGTCTTATCAGACATGTGCGACAGTCCATGGTCCAACATGTTCACGAATGCATTGAATAAGGTGGTTGTCATTTTCCATGTGAGTTCTATATTGTCAATGTATACGTATTTTGTCAGTTTCACTGAAGACATAAATGTTTCATTTTAATAAAAATGTATCTCAACAACAGCAGTTTTTCTGTGCATAAGTGAATATAAATTTTTTTTTTCTTGTTAAGTGCAATGCCTCTATAAGTTAAAATCACGTTTGTATTCAAATTACTGAACGAGACCATTTAATTAACGTAATGTTCAAAATTTCACAGAAAATGCAACTGTTCGTATCAAAGCTGAATCATGATACACAATTCTGTGTTAAAATAGTCTTCGTAACTAGCAACGTAACGGGAATACCAACGTACCATATTACCGTTGATCCAACATAAATGTTTCCTTGAANTGTTCGTATCAAAGCTGAATCATGATACACAATTCTGTGTTAAAATAGTCTTCGTAACTAGCAACGTAACGGGAATACCAACGTACCATATTACCGTTGATCCAACATAAATGTTTCCTTGAAGCAGACTCTCAAAGCAGATCGTCGGTCAGTTGTTGGATAATGAGATAATAATTAGAACGACGAGACAAGCTTCTACAAAAATGCACAAAAAATGAATAATAGGAAACTATGGAACGCACGCACACGTTTTTAAANAACGAGACAAGCTTCTACAAAAATGCACAAAAAATGAATAATAGGAAACTATGGAACGCACGCACACGTTTTTAAAATAAAACCTGTCCTGAAATATATTTACGAAATTTTCCCTTTCCTGGCGATATTGGCTCCAGTGTATACAAGAATGTAAAAGCCTTGATTGATGATCAACTAAATTCGCGAAACACAAGTGGCTTAAATGACGAGACGATACCCTACGAATTCACGTCGCATTTATGTAATGGGCTGAACGTGAAAGAATGTCAAGTTATTCACACGCTTACCCGACGCGCCCTACAGGACGTCGATATATATCGGGTGAGTTGTCACCGTGTGCACCGGTCGAAAGTCGAAAAAGAGGAGGAAATTCAATAGGTGAGCGTAGCTGCCACTGAAATAACTACCGCAGATCGAAAGCTAGCTCAAACATGGCAAAGGCCCTTCACTGTAAAGTGAGCACTATTAAACTCAGCTTTTGGAAAAGATAAATGGCCGTAACTACATACGCGCTACTGTGCACGACGACATGTAGGCTTCCAGTTAACGAGTTAATAAGCACAGCCCTAAAACAAGTCGGTGTATCGCGAGTGAAATGTTCAAATGTATGTCCACTGTATGCACATTAGACCACGTATGTGTACATTACTAATAAATTTGCATTCCTACCAGTTCCTTGGTTTAAATTGAATGGCACACGAATAACGTGACCAGGGATATGGTAATGTTAATTTTAAGAATGGCATACGGACGCAGACAAGACAAGTAGATCCTACGCAAGGATTTCAAAAGTGATTAAGATAATTGTGAACAGCCTATATCATGTTAAAACGTGAAATTGTAGGGTTTCTGAAAGCAAGGAAGTGATGTGATTACGTAGCGTGTGTTTCCGTGCCACAGTCACTTTCTCTCTCGCAGTTACAGGAAAAAAAACATACCTGTCAAAACATACGTTGTTGTACACTTTGCTGGTGTGTCTGCAAGCGATACTGCTGTGTTTATGCAGTGCGACAACGTACGCGTCTCCGACATGTGTTGCCGTATCACTTTCCAGCTTACATTTGCATGATTACAGGAAGCGGTCATTAAGTGCGAAGCGCTGATTTTTTTTTCCACTCCCGACGGAATACTTAGGCAGTGAATTAATCCATCGCGAAATTGCATGTAATCAAGCTTCTGGTTTATGCGTTGCGTGTTTTAGGGTCATATTTGAGCTTGCCACTGAACTGTAATTGTGGGAGTGTAATTGCGAACGTATCTTTCCATCGAATTTCATGAACATCCGAGCAATTATGGGTCTGGTTGAATTAAATTTCACTGCATCTTGAAAGTCAGGAATTAATGCACAGAAAACGGGTTTTGTGAGCAATTATAGTGTGGAAGTCATCCGGTATACTAGTTTCAACCTATTTCTGAAATACTCTCTTTATTTAAAGTAAGAGATCGCTTTTCTAACACACAAAACGAATTCACCCCCATTAATTTTGTTCATTTGGAGTGGAGAGATTTGGGCGGCTCTTAACATCGAGCGAGATCTTGAGAGACAATGAGGGTAAAGTGAGTATAGAGCAGCGTTGGAATTAAAAGGCGGGGGAAACGGGAGATCCCCGAGAAAACCCACCAACCAGCGGCATCGTCCGGTATGATTTCCACATGCGAAAATCTGGGAGCGACCCCGCAGGGAATCAAACCCGGCTCGCCTAAGTGGGAGGCGAGTAGTCTAACCACTACACCTCAGCGGCACCTTATACATAATCGTAGTAGTAATACAAATACGTAAATAATCCAAATATTCTNCTAACCACTACACCTCAGCGGCACCTTATACATAATCGTAGTAGTAATACAAATACGTAAATAATCCAAATATTCTCTCCAGCAGAGTTTCGCCACGGATTAGAACAGCAAACAGAAGTGGAATAACGTGGCGATTCCTTTGATATGGACCTACCCATTCGCTGATTGGTTGCTCGAGGATCTAGGAATAAGTCTTGTGTCTGATTGGCTACATAGTGGCTGGGCTACCCGGCTGATGAGTAAGTTACTAGGCGCGGACATGTTGCAGGTCAGCGACTTTATTTTGCTNTTAGTGGCTGGGCTACCCGGCTGATGAGTAAGTTACTAGGCGCGGACATGTTGCAGGTCAGCGACTTTATTTTGCTAGCGTGTGCGAATGGAGTACGTGGTATGAGAGATCATTTCATATCTTCATACTTAACGTACTCTGTACTATCGCTGTTAGTATTCCAGATGCAATCAGAATTCTCCTTCAAAAATTTAACTCTAAGAAGACATAATACTGACACAAAATTTCACCTTAATAATATAATCACTGAGGAAAATTAAAGCCTGCGTATCCATATTACGGTTAAGTGAATAATGATTTCCAAAAAGTCACACTAATATACCGTAATCCTTGCTGGTTTGAGAAACTTATAATATTTTGCTTTAAATCGTGGTAGTTTCGTTGCCCTCGGATTAATTGTATTTAGCTAAACACATGCTCAGTCTTTGAGTTTCGAGCTATCCGACAACCAGGGCTTGACCCTTGATAATACCTACAAAACGGTAATATCATAAGTGTATTATACGGTGAGCATAAGCCCCTTGTCGAACATACATAAACAGCTAACATCAGACATAGGGGAGAACCTATCGAAATTAATTTATTCTGCAGAAAACATAATATATTTAAAATAAACAACTATAAGAATGAGAGTATCGTTTAGCAAAAGTATACTGGGGATAATTTCGTGACTTCATTAGGCTGTATTTTTCGCAACCTAAACAATCAACTCTCTGTAGAACAAGTTCTTGAACACCATAAATCTCAGAGTCGTTGGCAATAGTTCTCAATTTCACTGTGACTACACCCTCTTGCACTGACGTCGGGGGCACTTCTGAGGTTCTGCCTCCACAGGCGCGCAGGAACTCGCATCGCGTGCGAGCGACAGACCTATTCGCCCTCCGACGTACAAGCAGGCGTGTTGGTTTTACAAGTCCTCGGCGCCTCTAAACTGTCAGCTCGCCCTTAACAACCAGCCGTCGCGTTGCGGTTCGTCCCTCTTCCCCTCTCCCACAGGCGAGTCCAAAAAGGATCCACGTAGTTCATTAATAACTGCCTTCATCTCCCTCGGATCGTCGTGGCCCTCTTCATCACCCCTCACCAACGTATCGATACGTGGCGCCCATAANACTGCCTTCATCTCCCTCGGATCGTCGTGGCCCTCTTCATCACCCCTCACCAACGTATCGATACGTGGCGCCCATAACTCGTGTCTCTCTTGCTCCGCCAAGCCTTGCTTACACCGCAGCAAACTGAAGTTAACTCGTGTGAATGAGCCATAATAAGGTTAATTCTACTCAGGTTAGGAACAGAACGAGTTTTCTTGTGGGAGAGTTCGGCATAGGGAAAATTTCCGCCGCCAGGTGCGCAGTGTACCAAACAGGTCACTATTATTTAAAAATGNAACTCGTGTCTCTCTTGCTCCGCCAAGCCTTGCTTACACCGCAGCAAACTGAAGTTAACTCGTGTGAATGAGCCATAGTAAGGTTAATTCTACTCAGGTTAGGAACAGAACGAGTTTTCTTGTGGGAGAGTTCGGCATAGGGAAAATTTCCGCCGCCAGGTGCGCAGTGTACCAAACAGGTCACTATTATTTAAAAATTTAATCTACGTAAATAATAAAAGAGAAAGATTTTACTTAATAACGTAGTTATTTTGTATTCGATTTATGATTATTGCAACTATTTTGTAATTTAACTTAGAAAATAGAGAAAATCCGGTACATATGCAACACTAGCGCTAACCTATTGGCGAAAAATTTTAGTTGCCAAAGTATTGATGTTCCCAACCTAAGTAGAATAAACATTAGTTAAAGTAATGTTACGTCTACTACAGGTCGGGAATATCAATGTTAAAAGTTTGGCAACCAAAATTTTCGCCACAAGGTAAGCACTAGTGTGGCATGTTTGCCAGATTGTCTCTATTTCGTACGTTAGAAAACAGGATAATTTCAATAATCACAAATCAAACATAAGATAACTTCGTAACTTAATAAAATCTTTCTCTTTTATTTTAATTTACGTAGCTTATAATTTTAATAAAATGTTACCATTTGTAACACTGCACACCAATGGCGGAAATTTTCCTTATGCCAAACCCTCCCATAATAAATCTCGTTTTGTTCCTAACCTGAGTAGAATAAACCTTAGCCATAGATAGATAGATTGATTCGTAGAGTTTTTATTCAAATACCACGAGCAGTTACAAAGTTGTAAACATAAGTACAAGCACGGGACAGTTATTATACAGTCAACATGTCAGTGTACAATATCACTCTTCTATCGAAAGGTAGTAACTGAAATGTACCAAGAAACGTAACTGAAACAAACTGAAAATACAGTAGGTAACCAGCTGGGGAAAACGATAAAAAAAACCCAAGTGAGTGAAAAATAAAACTAAACACACGGGACGAGGAATTACAAACGGGCAATATGAAAAATGAAATTAAGAGGTAAACCAGGAAACGAAGGCCGAAAGGAAGATAAGTATAACACATATTACAAGGTCCATGGTACTGCAAAACCGTATATATAAAATATTAAACAACAGAAAGCGGAAACTAGGAGGTGATAGTAAAAATAAAATAATACCATACCGTGAAGAGTAGATGTATTTCACAGGTATGAGGCCCCAGGCAACCATAGGTGTAATAAAATGTTGTAACGAATTAAAAAATTAATGAGTCATAGACAAATCGATCATTCGCATGAGTGTAAAAAGGTACGCGAGCGCGGACAACAACCCTTGGTTCATGTTCGTTCGTTGTCGGTCTTTGATCGCGTCGTCAAACGATACGCGATGCTCGCTCACGTTCGGTGTTGGCGCCTCGTTCACGCCGGCACGAACAGCTCCGAACCGAACAGGAGCGGATGGCTGCAAGGCACGTGGACGGACGGTCCGCTCGTGCTCGGTTCGTTCCGGCGTGAACGAGGCTTCAAGCGAGCGCTAGACGATGCTGCGGGCCGCACAGACACCCAATATAACAAATAATTGCTCCGGCGTTCCGGAGTTATGTGACAAAGCCTGATTGAGTTCAGGTCTTCACGTGGCCAGTCCTCCGCTCTTGAGGCGGGGCCACGTAACGAGCTTGCGTTCTGAATTGTTACCAACCAAAAAAACAAAATTAACTATTATTATGATCATGCACTCGGTTCCCCACAAATTCATTCCCACAAACTTTATCTGTACGTGTGTAACCTGTTTCAGGTAAATTCTCCGTTGTTTTAGATCGTCGTCGTGTTGTGCGTAACTACACGTTTCAGTATCACTAAGTCAGTCGCTTACCTGCGTTGCACCATGTTTGAAATACGGGGATATTGACAATATTGTCACACGTTTACCCAGTATGTTCATCTACAAAAACAAAACTAATCCCAGACGCTTGCTATGAATTTTTTGGACCTTTCCAATTGAGATGGTGCCTCCACAACAATCAGCAAGATGAAATTGATTTCAAGTGCAGCCATTTTCTATTTCAGCTTTAGAGTTCAGTTGTGCATAGGAATCTTTACAAACGTTGATTTCAAAAAAAATTTATTGCATAAGAGCTCTAGTTGCGTCCATTCACGACCACGAAAACAATCCGAAGACTACCGACTAAATATCGAGAAAACTTATATTTGTCTTCTTATCATGGCAACAGAAATTGGTAGCAGAATTGTTAAAATACATGTTCAAGTAAGGGCACGGATGTCTTTTTACATTTTAATTTTTATACGACTTTCCTTTGATATAAAATTTCTTAACTGAATTTTATTTCACTCACATTAAAACTCGTTAAGCGTAGGTGAACTAACATTTCATAAGAGCGTGCTAACCTCAGTCGTAGCTGTTCTGTGCCACGTGTATTTTACGGTTCTCGTGGCTATATACGTTCCGTTTTGGGTTGAGTTGAGTTGAGATCTTAACGGGGTCTTGAGAGCCGATGAGGGTGAAATGAGGTGAGAAGAGAGCAGCGCCGGAATGCAAGGGCTGGGGAAACGAGAAATTCCTGAGAAAACCCGCCAACCAGCCCAGCGGCATCGTCCGGCACGATTCCCACTTGCGAAAATCCTAAGAAAACCGGCCGGTGATTGAACCCGGTTCACCTTGGTGGGAAGCGAGCAGTCTAACCGCTCAGCCACCGTGGTCCTTCAGTTTTGGAACTCCGAAGTTTGTTGTTTCGCAGATGACGCGCGCGCACCCCTTCCACAGTATTCCATCTCTGCTTAGGGATGTTGAAATAATATCGATATATCGAAACAACGATATTATATCAACGATATATCGATATAAATCGTCATTATATTTAAAGATATTTTTTATAAATCAATACATTTTTCCAGGTAACAGAAATAAATATTTTTAAAATTCTGTATTAATAAACTTTGTGAGGAATACAAAAATTATGAATTTCAAAAATATTATGTTTACTTTGGCAAGATGCACCAAAAACAGGTGTCACGTCTTTCTGCAATGCTTCGTGTCCTCAATATGTAATATTCTAAGCAATTTTATATTTGTCAAGTTCTTTAACACATAAAATATCGGGTTCCAAAGTACAAAAAAAAAATTTCTTTCGATAAAGCGTTTCGTAAAACGATATTTTTTAAAAATAACCAATATAAATAATATCGAAATTATTTTCCGATATCAACATCTTTATCTCGACTCAAGAATCCGCGGGAAGAAACAAGGGAACTTCCATCTTGAATCCGACCCCTTTGTCATCACCGTGACGGCCGAGGCTTTATTCGGCAGTGCACGGCCGTCGCCATGGCGACGAATCCTGCTCCCGAGGTCCTTGTGTTGTGAGCTCCTCCACACAACAGCCAGCTATCTCGCCGAGCTGTGTTGAGAGATCCTGGAGGGCTCTTAGGGCTCGGCTTCAACTCTCACGCAAAAATTCATCGCTTTTGTGCCACATAATTTCAGTTTCAGAGTAATTATTGAACATTTGTGACCACAGACTATTTACATTTTACGAGTGAGTAGTTAGAACTAGGGAGTTCTGCTGCAACTAGATGCTGGATGCGGAGCCGCGGCGCCACGGCGGCCATATTGGATGATGTCACGAGACAACCTTGTTCTCTGTCATTCCTTGTCAACGTAGGCTATCTTGGATTTCCCTTTTTATCTCGTGCTCTATCATTCCACCTCGGTACTTCACACTCTTACATTCCGATTAGATTTTTCCCGCTCTTGCATTCCGATTCGTTTTCTCTCACTCTATCATTCCGATGTTTTTTTTCTCGCGCTCTGTCATTCCTTCCTCACGTCCATTCTATGCCTTGGTGGGTTTTCTTATATTCCTTCCAGTCTCCTTTGTATTTCTCTCGTGTGCTTTTTTTCTCTTATGCTCTCTTTGTTCCCTGCCTCCCGACCATTCTAACCCTTGTGGTGTGGGGTGAGGGGGGGGGGGGATCACATTTATTCCAGTCTCTGTAATTTCCTCTCTCATCCCCTACCCCTATCTCTTTTCGCTCCCTCCGTCGTCATCGACGTCATCTGCTGTAGGTGTCCATAATTGATTCCTGTATCCTCCACCAAATTGTGCTAAGGTATTTCTTTTTACATCCTCCATCTTTAATTCCCGCACCTGCCGCCATATTTTATTCCTGCGTCCGCCACCAGAGTGTGTAAAGTTCTACATTAGTGACAACGGGTGCAAGTGTCGGCGAGACCATTTTGTGAATATAATTTGATTCACTCGTCGCCAGCAGCGGCGTGCTAGCAACGCGTGTTCAAATGGTGGCATCCAGAAGCGCTGAGATATTTTTTAGGTTTTTAGAAACTCAAAAAATGCAGGAGGCATGCGGGATTTTTCCGGAACTCCATGAGTCCAAAGCCCAGCGTCTTGACCACACGACTACCATTCCATGTGAACTGTTAGGAGATGAAATGGCGTGCATATATACATATATTAAATGCATCAGACTACATACTCGCCAGACATTAAACTCACAGCTTGCACCAAGCGCACGTGCATGTACAAATGCATTTCTTATATGCGCAAAAGATATTTATAAATCAATATCTTGAAAAAAATACCGCCATAATGGCACCATTCTAACATTCATACAATTATATATTGTATATATTGTACATATATAATTGGCTTCTCCATCTGTAACTATATATATATATACATATATACAGTTACAGATGGAGAAGCCAAAGATATATACATATTGTTAATATACACACTGNCTATATATATATATACATATATACAGTTACAGATGGAGAAGCCAAAGATATATACATATTGTTAATATACACACTGCTATTTACACCGTAAAAAAACGCAATACTTTCAATTGTCGTGGACATGTTTTACCGAATGTGATAGGCTTCTAAGTATTAAAAGAAAAAATTACAGCTTCAGTTACAAGAGCTTTTACGCACAAGCACTTCATTATGTGAAAGGCGAATAAATAAGATACACTAAAACTCTGCAGGCATAATATCCTCTACAAACACTGTCTCGATTTCATTATAATTCTGGTATGTTAACATGTTACATATGCAAATACTTAAACAGTACTTAAAAATAGATTTTAAACAGCATTAAATTTCAATTTCCAAAAAATAAACTAATTGTAGACAACTGAATTCATAATGGTTCTACTAAAGGTGAACCATGGTAAATGTCGTCAGTATCGGAGTCCTTATTATTTCCCATTCTCTACTGAGAATAACTTTGCTGCATCTCTGCGAGCTACCATTCCCTTCCATCTTCAGTCACGTACATTATATGCTACCGATGTTTTTCGAACAGCCAGTACACGGCTGTCGGCAGCGCACGAAACCCCTTTCCGCCCCTTTTTCGCCCCTTCTCCGGCGACCTGCTGCCCCACTTCCCCGCGCCGAGACTTGCCTAGACAACTGCCGGTCACTGTACCCATTTGGTTGTTTCATATACCTGTTCAGGAGCGCTACCACGTGTTTATAAGGACCAATTTTGCCATAACAGTTTTCGTATAATTCCTTAACACTGGTGTGGTAAATTTATGAAATATTTCTTAGGCCAAGGCATTACTGCAGGATGGTTGGCTGGAGGGTGGAGGGTAGATACACCCCTGGCGACAAGCCAGTCAAGATTTTGCAAGTGTTATTAAGTGGCGTCAGCAGCACTGTCCACCACCATGCATCGACCCCCCTACCAAACATTCCGGCGAGTTGGCAAGTGCGATGGAAGAAGCAGTGATAAGTGCGGTGTACAAACGAAGGACCATCTGAGACTCTGAAGAAGCACCGAGAAAGAATTTAAAAGTTCTATCTACTTTGTGGGCACAAGTGGCTGAAGAAGTCGGAACGGATGGTAAGTTAGTTTTTCCACCGTCACAGTAAAAACCTAGATTATGCAACCAGCCTATCACCCAATGTACACTTCGAGGAATATGAGGGAACGTACAAGTATGTACAAAGTGCATTTTGTATTTACGTACATACAATAAAATAATATGAACACTTAGAGTAACGAAAGGTTGTGTANATGTACAAAGTGCATTTTGTATTTACGTACATACAATAAAATAATATGAACACTTAGAGTAACGAAAGGTTGTGTACAGTAATTGAAAGTATAGATAATGCATAATGTGCAGGCAAAGGTACTTACTTAAATATGTATCAACATTGGCTTATAAGAAATGCGAAATGATATAAAATACTAATAACGGTAGCATTAAACACATGACCAACAATCACTCACGCTATTTGTACACCATTGTTCATNATGTACAAAGTGCATTTTGTATTTACGTACATACAATAAAATAATATGAACACTTAGAGTAACGAAAGGTTGTGTAAAGTAATTGAAAGTATAGATAATGCATAATGTGCAGGCAAAGGTACTTACTTAAATATGTATCAACATTGGCTTATAAGAAATGCGAAATTATATAAAATACTAATAACGGTAGCATTAAACACATGACCAACAATCACTCACGCTATTTGTACACCATTGTTCATGGTTCAATCGGGTCGGTCATTCGTTTCATGTACTCGCTGTACATTATGGTGACGAATTATATTCTGTGGTAGAGCATAGTCATCCTGCCAGAGGACTGACCCTACACCATTGAAATAACTTGTGAACGTTTCTCTCGTTCTTAATGCTACGGACGAGAATTTGTAATCAATAGTCGCAAGGTGTGGGCTATTTGTACAGGATGTGTCAACACCATACCGCATGTATGTGTCAATGTTTTTATGTGTTCATGACGAAATTATGCAAAACGCAAATGGCTTTCACCATATCAACGGCACTGGCAACATTCGATTCAGTGCTTTTGCTCAATAATCTCCTCTTAGCAGTAATCATACCGAATGTGCATTCAATGCAGTTCCGTGCGCGACTCAACCGGTAGTTAAAAACCCGTTTTTCATCGTCCGCATTTATGGCATGATACTGTTGCATCAGGTATGGTGGCAATGGGTATCCTTAATGAGCAAGAAGCACACAAGGAACTGGTGTGCTTGTTGGTGGGAGAGGCTTTGCTTCAGGAATATCTAACTAGTCATATTCAAGCAAATTAAACAAGGACGGTGTCCTGAAATTCCCCCCATCGCTTTGTCGCCCTGCAGTACCAATATCAACACCAATCCAATGAACACTTTATCTGCATCTACCACCACCTGGAGTAGAATTGAGTAGAATAGTTTGTAATTAAGGCAGTGTGAACCGCTGTTCGGTGGAAATTAAATGCAGATTATTTTACCGTTAACACTTCCCAAACTGTTTGGAAAGTTCCATTTGCTGCCGTGTTTTTCTGCCACTGATAGCCATGTGTGTTTTGTGGGTGTTGGAAGGTACAATGGTTGACAAACATCCCACATAACTGCACACGTGTCACGAACGATCTCTGTCACTGTGTTTTTCTTCTTCCATTTTGAAACGTAATCATAATGAGTTGAATGACTCCCCAGTTGCCAGGAATCTGAAATAGATACACATACAAATAATGGTTACTTGACCAGATCCGTTTTACCTGATATCTAACAATACACTATAAAATAACATAACATAATACATCACTAATAAAGGTATATTTATACATGGTTATTCAGCTTATCGTATTAGGCTTATTACATCTTGGAACAGATGCAGACGATGTCTTGTGCTTTATGTCTCCACCGTCATGACGTCGTAAATAGTAACTGTGTACCATGCGGTTTTTTTACTATTACTATTTAAATTCACCCACGCTCTACTTTCACTGAGCAACATTTTCGTAGCTTTTTTTTAGAGAGGCATGTTTCCTCCTCAAGTTTCGATGTTATCCTGACTGACGTTGCATCGCGCAGTGCGGCTGCTATTCACATACACTCTGCCATCGAGCCTCCACCTTCTACTCCAACCTCTACCCTTCAATCTACTATCCTGCCTCCCGCAGTGCGTCCTTAGCTCAAGAGTGAGGAATAAACAGTGTTTATGCCTCGTATTCCATTGATTCCCAATGACCTCCCTTCTGATTCCTAGAAACTGCAGTTTTCCCTCAAAGTCTGCTTCTCGATTACGATAAATAACTCGCAGGAGAAAACTCTCAAATTCGCAGTAGTTGACTTGAAGCAGGACAGTTTCTCCCCCGGTCAGTTTTACGTGGCGTGCTCGCGTGCAAGCTCATCCCCCTCAGCCTGGTTGTTATGGCGCCAACCTCTAAAATTGTTTACATAGAATTATTGTAAAAAGCCTAAGTTACATGTTGAACATACGTATTACAAATAACTTTAAACCCAACAGTCACAATTATTTTAATTTTGGACTTGCATTTCATTCCACTTTCTTTTTTAAAATATGTGTTCTATTTTAAAGACATACTTACTATTAAAAAAAACGATATAGTAACAAAAACCCGAATTCCACACGGAAAAAGTCTCGGGCAAAAGCGAGTAAATAGAAAAAAACAGGAGAGGGCTGCGGTGGTGTTGTGGTCAGACTATTCGCCTCCCGCCTAGGCGAACCGGCTTCGATTCTCGGCGGGGCCGCTCCTAGATTTTTGCATGTGGGAATCGTGTCGGACGATAGCGGATTTTTTCGGGGGTCTCCCGTTTCCCCCCGAACCCTGCTTTCCAACGCTGCACCATACTCGCCTCGCTTCGCCCTCATCGGCTCTCAAGACCTCGATGTTAAGGGCCGCCTAAGTATATTCAGTCTCCACTCCATGAAACATGACCGCTGGGGTAAGGCAGACGATGGCGTAAGATTACTAAATTTTTGACTCACGTGAAGCTTGAGTCCCGTAGGAAAACCACTTACTCATGAAAGTCTTCAGAAATTCAGGTATGACGTATCTTGGTGGAGTAGCGACTACAAACGAAAAACTCATGCGCACAGTGGGAAAACAGCCACGAGATCGTACTAAGAAACAAACAGGCTGCAAGCTCCAATAAGGGTGAAGTGGTTTGAATATATATATATTGGTTTTTCACGTTAAATTGTGCAAATTTGAAATCAACCTCTGGGGAAAAAAATATTCCATTTAACTTCATTTATGTTACAGTGCACATGCATGTGGACAGTCAGTTACGTTGTTAGTACCAAAATAAAAATAGTATTTCGAGCGCAATATTTAATTTAAATTCATCTCTAGTGAGGCAAGTGTTTCTGATTTTGTTCACATCGATTACACGATTTAATTTGTATAGCGTATGATTAAAGTTACCAGGCCCTTGACAGTGTTAAATTTACATATGACGGAAGGATAATATCATAGAAGTAGATCATAAGCAGGACTTTCAAAAGGGCTAAGTTTACATTGAACAGTCTATAACGGTAACTGGATATAATTGTAGGGAAACGGGAGTACCCTGAAAAATTTCGCCGGCTAACGGCAACGTCCACCAAGTGAAAACCGGGGTGTCAATCCAAAAACGATAACCTTGATGGAAGGACAACGCTAGTGAAGATACCGAGCAGCCCATCACCCCGAGTATGCCTCAAGTCTTTTTAGATTAAATTCTCTGGTCCAGTGACGTCACGAATTCATTATTTAGCAAGGTAAATTAAAACTAGTTTCTTCTCCGGCTGTATCACTGTTATTGAACCACAGTTGTTTAGACATGACCTGTGTATAATTATGACAGGAATACACTGAAGAGCCAAAAAAACTGGCATAGGCGTGCGTATGCAAATAACACAGGTAGGGAATCAATCAGAGTAACGCGATGCGGTCGGCAGCTAGATCGGTTACTGCTGCTACAATGGCAGGTTATCAAGATTTAAGTGAGTTTGAACGTGGTGTTATAGTCAGCGCACGAGAGATGGGACATAGCATCTCCGAGGTATCGATAACATTTGGATGTTCGCGTACGAACATTTCACGAGTGTACCGTGAATATCGGGAACCATGTGAAACATCACATCTTCGACATCGCTGCGGCCGGAAAAAGATCGTGAAAGAATGGGACAAACGACGACTGACGAGAATCATTAAACGTGACAGACGTGCAACCCTTTCTCAAATTGGCGCAGATTTCAATACCTCCTGCATACCATCAGACATTAGTCGAGTTCATGCCACGACGTCTTGTGGCACTTCTGCGTGCTCGCGGGGGCCCCCTACACGATATTAGGCAGGTTTACCAGTTTTTTTGGCTCTTCAGCGTATAAGTGAACTGCCTTTACACATCACTGCAGGAATTGACGTTTTGAGAGTTTCTTGATTTGCAGTGACCTTCATTGTGTCTATCCACACCACAAGAAACTTTATTTTCTCCCTTCTATACTGTGTACCGTCTTATTGGCTAGCCGTAAACGGGAAGGAGGACTTCGTTTGCCAGTTTAACTGCCGTAGCATATGAAATAAGATTTTAAAGAACATTTCAGGATTTTTAAAAATTAAATAAATGGCTTCAAGCTCAAAATTTTAAAATTGGAAATAAACTCTAGAGAAGTACGTGTGATAATACAATTTACTCAGGAATTGATAGATAGCACCAGCTTGAAGCGACTATTTTACAGTTCACGTGGTACAACGTTAAAAAGAAACTACGAGTGAAGGAGTTTGCAGCCAACACGTATACATGCACTCGTTGTCGAATATTCAAAATTCCGATTATCTAAAAATAACTGCGAAATTAAATTTGTAGGGATTTTAATCTGATGCACACTGAATGGGGGGAAACTGTTTTTCAGAACCGTGAAAATTCAAAGCTGAAACATGCAGTACGGATCGTATAAATAAACCATAAGGAAAAGGAATTTAGGTACACTGAATAAAAATATTTGTTAGTGGCTACAAAAACTGTTTGGTTGATACTTTCCAAGGCGAAATTTTGTTCCTGGTAAAATAAGATTGTGGCACCCAATAACACGTAGATTGACTAGCACTAAAGCCACTTAGTGCTCACTAACATATTTGTTTATTAAAAAAACATTTATTGGTTGCCACCAAATGCGTAGTTGGCAGCAATAAAATTCACGTCCTCCACAGTAAAAACTTTTGTTGCGGCTGCAAAACTACATCCGTAATATTCTGCGCACGCGCTTGGGCATATTCGAAGTGGCTGCATTCTGTCTGGCCACGTTGCCATATTTCTTCGTGTTCTTCTCCTTGAATACGATCAGTAACTTATTCGTGAGGTATATTCTTTACAACTTTTGAATGGATTATATAATTCCTTTATTCCAAGTAAGTAAATGTTACTCGTAAATGACTACAGAAAATTAACTTCCCATGAGATGAAGTGTGCAAACCTTGTCGCGTGTGCCACTTATTTGATTTAAGTTTTCTTCATGCTCAAGACGACGCTTTATCGCAGAGCAAGGTGGCTCAGTGATAACAGGTTGTGCTCTTATTTGAGAGACACGGGGTTCGAATCCCACCCGTCACTACGTTGAGTTCAGTTTATAATGGTTTTTAGACCAAACCTATCTACAAAATCGCACAACCGCAAAATAAATTTTGTGAGCCTCACTAATCAGTGTTGCTGCTATAGTCGTAACACTTTTTCTGCGACTAACGAACACGTTATTGCTTACCAACACACAAAATTTATTGGTGGCCACAAACGTAATTTTGTAGTTTACACTAAATACTGGAAACACAAAAAAATTTTGTTGGCGCCACAAAATATTTTGTGATGTCTATATTGACAAAATAGTAATTTCGTGTACCAGCTGAAAACACGCCTATTGCATTTCTTAACAAAACAAGTGCGTGACCGGGACTGCAGTTTTAACTGGCCGCGGTCATTGGCGGGCAATACCCTGCCGGCTTCGACACTGCTGATAACCAACACGATGGCCTTGCATTTCGTTCCGGCTTGAAGTGCCGGGATATGCGCCGACACCGGAAACCGTTGCTCTAAAGCAGCTTTTAAACGAAGCAAGGTGCATTCAAAACTCGTGTAAGATGCATCTAATCTCTTACTGGGATTCCCCATTGCAAGGCAGGTATACGAGGTAACGAGGTAGAACACGCCCTGTTTTTTTTTTAAAGAAAAACCTCGTAAGCTGCACCGAACAAGTAATTCTGCTGGTTCTTCGATGCTTGCCATGTGACAAACTGTTTGGCCTATCAAACAATAGAGATAGATTAAGCGGTGCAAAGTGGAATCGGGCAGTTTATATATTGCTGTCGAGTACTTAATTTTTTTAAATTAATGCAGTGGAGTTAATATAATGTATGTTAGGAAAGTTAAAGAAGAACGTGGTTTTTATATTAGAAAGATGCCCCTTTACCTTAACAAAGAAATGCGGCAAAATTAACATTATTAACAAATTATTCGGCTTTGCCGAGCTCCATCCAAACAAAATGGCTGATTTAAAGGCAACAATGTTAATGAAAAACTNTGCCGAGCTCCATCCAAACAAAATGGCTGATTTAAAGGCAACAATGTTAATGAAAAACTGTGTAAGAGATTTTATATTAACACGCTAGATATTGAAATTTAACCGTAGCCATTAACTACTCTAGTCAAATATACGTGATCTAAAATTTAACTAGTTTCTAACTGAATTGTGTTGATAATATTGCACAGTCTCCTACGAAATTAATTTTTTTCATTGGATAAAATTAAGTAACATTTTTGAGATTTGGGCTACGTATACTCGAGACGCTCGCCTGAGAGGGAGAGGCGATATGCCTTCCTAGTCACGTGCGCAAGAATAGTCGACTCTGCTTGACAAACCAAGCACAGAGCCAAGTGACGGGAATGTGTTTAACACGTAACTTATATGCCCTTGTCGCCAGGTTTTTCACTTAGAAAATGTTAGATTTTTCCCGCGTCTTGAACTTATTTGTTATTGTTATTCATTTAAATACTTAGCATTGAATTTTAAAATCCGGCTGGGCTAATCAAAGGTCCCTTATCGTACTAAATTACTCACGACGCAAACAAATTTGCATCATAGCCGGGATTCGAATCCAAAACTTAGCTGTCGATTATTAAATAGCTTTAGTGACTTCGGCCACAGTAGCCGTTTTTTAATTGTTTGTATTAACATTCATTGCATTGGTTGCAGAGGCAAGTTGGGAACTGCATTAGGAAAACCGGTCACTGGTCATAACCAAATTTGGCTGAACGGCGACGGAAGGTATAGTGGAATAGCATGTCTGCAGAACTCCTGGTACTTTTGGGAAGAAACTCATTCACTACTGCCATGGAATTTATTCCAAGGTAAGCAAGAATCAGCTCTGACTCTAAGAAACTCTTAGTAACTCTGTAAACATCGACGATTATAATAAAAGTAACAGTTGAGAACGCTTATATGACTGTCGTCCTAAGGACGTAAAATTTATACTTGTCAGAGGAGAACAAGGTCTCTGTTTATGCCAATACGACAAGATAAGCGTAGAATGCGAGAGTGCATACCAAGACAGTGATTTTTTATGACTGAAAAAACAAGATAGATCAACTCCTCAAGGAAGGCCATGAAAACGACGACGAAAGTTAGTATGTATAGGTGAAGTTCTCATTTATTGTAGCAATGTATGAAACTGTANATTTGAGTACTCTGGTGGTATTTGCTGCTCTAATGCGATACGTCATGTGTGGCTTGTTAAAGACTTGTTAAGCCACAATTCCCTACGGCGTACGGTTGTTCCTGTCATAATGACAGCTTTTTAATTTTTTTGGCCAGACAGTTTTTATTTGCATTTATGCCAGGACACGTGTCGTATCGCTAGACTTAATGCAGTGCATAGGGCGAAGACTTTTATTAGTGATTCTTTTACTATGGGACTCAAATTTCACGTGAATAAAAAAAAAATTATTATTTTACGCCGCAGCCTGACTTAACCTAGTGGCCACGTGTACATTTTGTACGTTTATTAATTTCAGTTTCATTGCTTATCGGGCGTTATACTAGGCTGTGTAAAGACGCCATTAGTGAAACGGGGTCATGACGATATTAACATTTATTGTGCTTTTACAATAGCAGTAATAAATTATTTGTAAAATTAATACTACGCTTGTTTCTTTTGTGACGTTACAAAAGGTAATTTCTGAAAGAGTAAGCATTCAGTGCGGGTTCTGTTAACATTTCAGCTGTGCTCATTACCACACTC
>NQII01005186.1:79011-167776 GCA_002778355.1 Clitarchus hookeri | reverse complement strand
TAAAAATATAAAAGTACGAAGGCCGAGAGGCTCTTGTATATGCATATATATGCCTTACCTGCTGGGTAGGGAGCGGGGTTGTCGGCCGCTTGTATGTTATTTCCCGTGCTCGACAATGGCGGTGCTAGGGACTGGTCCTTTGTCCAACTACTTGATGTGGGCCACTCCTGCGTGGTCTGGCATTGCCACTGTCGTCAAATCATCGGTTCACAGTCGCTGCACCAGTGCGGCCCACAGAACATGCACATCGTACGTCCAGATGCGGGTCCGCATNACTGTCGTCAAATCATCGGCTCACAGTCGCTGCACCAGTGCGGCCCACAGAACATGCACATCGTACGTCCAGATGCGGGTCCGCATCGTTCACTTGGGAACGGGTTATGACCCGATACCGAGTGATCCAACCGAGTACCTGTGGTGCCCTAGAGAGATATGTGTATTTAGGATAGGAATAAAGTGTTAAAATGTGTATTAATTAAATAGCATTAGAACTTATCACCCACGGGCAAATGTTCATGAAATTCGCCCTTAAGGGGTTGCGAAGTAATCACAGAATAAAAGAATCCCAAGTGCATATTTAATGAGGTGTAGAGTAGCAAGGTTAGGGTATTTGACGTGTTCCATATCATTTATAAATTTCCGAGTGAAATTGTGTGTCTAATTAAGTCAATTAGTGACATGGGAAATAATTAGTATTTATTACAACCTTACATTTCCGGTGAAAGAGTGCCCCAAAACTTAACAGACCACAATCATGTTTTGTATTTAAATTAGTGCTTAAGAAAGACCTCTGAAATCTCATCGAACTATGGGATGTCCATCCCGTACGTTGAAGGGCCCGATTGTCTGCATGTTTTACGTATTTATGTAATGAGGTCAGTAANTATGGGATGTCCATCCCGTACGTTGAAGGGCCCGATTGTCTGCATGTTTTACGTATTTATGTAATGAGGTCAGTAATCTAAAAACATTGCGTGATGGCGCGAGCTCTCGGCGAGGATTCGGTTCGCCCGCGCTACCCCCGGCAGTCTGATTCCACGGATCGTAGGTGCTACATTTGTGTCACAACGCGGAGGACTTTCATACTTTGTGCTGAACACTTAACTGCAATAGGTTAACATGACTTACTGGAATTTTTATTTCGTTTACCAACAGTCTTCCCTGATTTTGCAGCACCCCTCCGCCAGATCAAATAACCGTCCCCTGAGGTTTAATTACCATTGTAAGTTTTCGTGTCATTCTTGGTCTTTTTGTACAGTAATGGCNCAAATAACCGTCCCCTGAGGTTTAATTACCATTGTAAGTTTTCGTGTCATTCTTGGTCTTTTTGTACAGTAATGGCTGCTGATAGGGCTTTTAAGTCAGTTCCGCTTTAATTTGCAATGTATACTTGTAACTGTGTACACTATTCGGCAATACAATTTTCTTGAGTTAACCGAAACTTGTGAGTTCTCATTTAGTGTTGTACACTGGAGAGTCAAAAATCTGGTCTTAGCGTGCGTATGCAAATAACAGAGGTATGGAACCAACCAGAGTAACACAATGCTGTTGGCAGTACCTATATAAGACAACAAGCATCTGGCAAAGTTGCTAGATCGGTTACTGCTGCTACAATGGCAGGTTATCAAGATTGAAGTGATTTTGAACGTGGTGTTATAGTCGGTGCACGAGAGATGGGACATAGCATCTCCGAGGTAGTCATAAAATTTGGATTTTCGCATACGACCATTTCACGAGTGTACCGTGCATATCGGGAATCCGGTAAAACATCAAATCTTCGACATCGCTGCGGCCGGAAAAAGATTGTGAAACAACGGGACAAACGACGAATGACGAAAATAATCAAACACGACAGATGTGCAACACTTTCTCAAATTGGCGTAGATTTCAATGCTAGAGCATCAACAAGTGCCAGCGTGCGAACTATTCAATGGACCATCATAGATATGGGCTTTCGGAGCCGAATGCACACTCGTGTACCGTTGTTGACTGCACAACACAAAGCTTTACGCCTCGCCTGGGCCCGCCAACACCGCCATTGGACTGTTGATGACTGGAAATACATTGCCTGGTCTGACAAGTCTCGTTTCCAATTGTATCAGGCAGATGGACGTGTATGGGTATTGAGACATCCTCATGAATCCATGTACCCTACATGTCAACAGGGGACTGTTCAAGCTGGTGGAGGCTCTGTCATGGTATGGGGCGTGTGCAGTTGCCGTGAAATGGTACCCCTGATATGTGTAGATACGACTCTGACAGGTGACAGATACATAAGTACCCTGTCCGATCACCTGCACCCATTAATGTCCATTGTGCATTCCGATGGATGTGGATAATTCCAGCAGGACAATGCGACACCCCACACGTCGAGAGTTGCTACCGAATGACACCAGGAACAATCTTCTGACTTTAGACACTTCCATTGGCCACCTAAATCACCAGACATGAACATTATTGAGCATATCTGGGATGCCTTGCAACGTGTTGTTCAGAAGAGATCTCCACCGCCTTGCACTCCTATGGATTTATGGACTGCCCTGCAGGATTCATNGAGATCTCCACCGCCTTGCACTCCTATGGATTTATGGACTGCCCTGCAGGATTCATGGTGTGAATTGCCTCCTGCATACCTCCAAACTTTAGTCGAGTCCATGCCACGTCGTCTTGCGGCACTTCTGCGAGCTTGCGGTGGCCCTACATAATATTAGGCAGGTGTACCAGTTCTTTTGGCTCTTCAGTGTATTTCGGACTCTGGCCCTATCCAGGAAGTCATCGACGCCCCAAGAAGGCATCATTCATTTATAAGGTAAAAATGGATAATAAGACGTGCTGGGGAGCCTGAATACCCCAGCTATATATAATGGTTTCCTGTAAATTTGTACCATGTGTGTCGGCCCACGATCCTGAGAACTGTGACTTCATGCTCACCCAGTGAGTAAGTGCCCATTCTATTCTAAAAAGGCATATTGTGTAGTATTCTGACTATCCCCGACCGCTCAGGTAACATTGAGACGGTGACTGAAAGAATTCGCTACGCAGATGAAGCATCGCATATTGCATATCCGGTTGGTAGACAAACAAACTCTTATGAAATGTGGGTCTGCAGGCGAGAAGGGATCAAAAACCTAACTTTGAAAGTACTGCCAAAACTGAATTGAAATCAAAGTAATGTAATAATATGTAAATGATACATATATTCACATTACATACACTTATATATATATATATATATATAATATTTACCATTAAGTTATATCGTCACACCCTACAAATAGACATTATTAAAACAATTGTAGGTGCTCAAACAGATAATAAAAGCATCAATTATCACATTAATTAAATACCAAAGATAATAAAACCATTAGATATTGCCCTCAATCGTTTTTACTGTGTTAAATACTGAAAATTAGGTTTTAATACTGTTAAAAAATACTTCACTAGCAGTGACACAATAGTAAAGTAGTCGTGACGTTTTTAAAAAGGCGCAATTTTAAGCCAAATGATTGATTCTCCGTTCCAGGCTATGCCATGTATTAAATAAACTGTTAATACTGTGTTTGACCTCAGGGTCGAACAGAATCTTTCCTCTGGTCATTATCCTGTACACATTGATATTCAACAATTAAAAACCATCAATACTGCCGCAATAAAAAATTAATACTACTCTCATGCGAATTGGCCAGCATTTAAAAATTACATTGTGCTAATTTTCTGCAAATAGATTAATATTCCATCATACAAACTGCTAAGATTGAAGAAGCAGTCTCAGTCCGTAATAAAACTATTCAAAAAGACATGGCCGAAAATATACCAGAGAAAATAATTGCAACAAAACTAGAAACTTTCCCACAATATATACCGGATATTATCATTCAAAAAATTATCTTAAGGCGCCAATACACTCGCCACAAAGATCGCGAATTAAGTCCTACATGAATGAGTTGCAGGCAGTGATCTCGGGTGAAGAAGCCCCTTGGAGAGCTGGCGTTTGGAATGCAAAAATTGTAAAATTAAATACAAACACAAAAAAATTAATTGGGGATTACTAAGTGCCTATTAAACAAACCCTATAAAGTTCCACCATTAACAACCAACACTGGGATAGCTTTCACTCCTGAAGCGAAAGCATAAGTTTTCGCAATGTGGTAGAAAATAATTTTCAGCGAAACCAGGAACCAAGTGATAGAAATTTCAATGCCCAAATTATCCAGGAATTAAACATACAGCATTGGTAGCCCACAGAGCACGAACCCGAACTTACACATTCGCAAGAAATTAAACTTGCTATCCGGTATATGAAACCTAACAAGGCGCCAGGCGAGGATATCATACAAGTGATTGTATTAAAGAAACTCCCCGACCTGGCGCTGAGAATTTAGCACTCTGTGTGAATTCAAAGCTCAAGCTACAATATTTTCCTACCATATGGAAGGCAGCGAATGTAATTGTTTTCCAGAAGCCAGACAAATATAAGTAACTGCAGCAAAATTACAGGCCGATCAGGCTACTCAACACAGTATCGAAAGTTGTTGAATGTATTGTTCTAAAATAGATCAATTCCCATCTTGAAGGTAGTAACATACTCCAAGAGGAGCAATTTGGCTTTCGACAAAAACACTCGACAACACATCAGCTTGTACGAGTTACTGTATACATTACTAATGTAGTTGCATTATTCCTAGACATAGAAAATGCCTTTGATCGCGTATTTCATGAAGGCTTAATATATAAACTATACAAAATAAAACTCCCTGAATGCTATGTCAAATTGATAAGCAGCTACTTACACCACAGAATTTTCACTGTATCACGCGAGGGTGCTAAATTAGGCATTAAAGTTATATATGCAGGGGTGTCCCAAGTCAGTATTTTAGGCTCACTTTTTTCATATATACATCAATAACCTGCCAAAACTAGACCAAATTGGTGCACTTTGGATGCTATGTGGACGACACGGTAATTTTCAGTATATCCCACAACTTAGAATTAGTAACATTAAAAGTCTACAAAATGCCCTTAATGCCTTCCAAACATATTACCAAAAATATCGGATAAAAATAAATGTAGGCAAACGTGAAGCAATTGTCTTCACCTGTAGAATATTACCCCAGGCTGATGATCTACCCGAAATAACTCTGTTTGGCGAACAGATTACACACAAAGATGTGGTGAATGATCTAGGCGTTCGTATGGATCGCAAGCTAACCCGGAAGGCACATTTTGAAGCGAAATGTGTCAGTGCCCAAGACAGGCTATCCTCACTTTATCCACTATTAAATCCATGAAGCGCCATATTATTGTATGCCATGTACATATATGTAAGCCATATTATTGTATTATTGTATACCATGCTAATACGGCCAATCATAACATATGTTGCACCCACCTGGGCACACGCAGCAAAAATGCATAACAAGCACCTTCAGATAATCCAAAATAAATGCCTGCGAATAGCAGCAGATGCACCCTGATACTGCCCTGTCGTGGATATGCATCGTGAATTAAATATCGAAAAACTGTATAAACACTTTGTGAAATTAGCATAAAAANCTGCCCTGTCGTGGATATGCATCGTGAATTAAATATCGAAAAACTGTATAAACACTTTGTGAAATTAGCATAAAAATTTTATACTGACTGTGCAAATCCAAAGATGACTATGACCCACAAAAATATAAGCAGACCATGAGCATTATGGCTCACAGACCACCTTAAATTCCCCTAATTAATTCCAGTAGGCCATCAGCCCACATGATAATTCCCACATTCACATATTATTGCGAAGCACTATGCCACCTCACCTAAGCTATAAATGCTCCTCATTTCACACGGGTGTGGAGAAGGGTGTTGAGGCTGACATTGCAACACATAAGGATGTGAAGCAATATGTGTTCACAGAACATGGNCGGGTGTGGAGAAGGGTGTTGAGGCTGACATTGCAACACATAAGGATGTGAAGCAATATGTGTTCACAGAACATGGCAAAACATACACCATCCTGTTTCTGGCTCGGTGTCGGCCATTTGATGCACATTGCAATCACACTGCTATACACCACATGTGATGAAACACTCATCTCATCCCATAGAAGTATGTATGTATTGCCCTTCGCAAATAGCCATTTCCAAGGAGACAAGCATTGTGTGCTCTCTGCAGCAGCTGGTGGGGGGATGTGTTGAGGCACACCATTCACTAACAACACACAACATACACTACCACTTAAGCTGCCAGTGAAATATCAAAGTAGGTAATTTCACATAATTACATCGTCCCAACCACCCACTTCCCATATATATATATATATATACATATTTATGCTGGGAAACTAACCTTTTTTCTGTGTTCCAGAGAGATGACGGACATCTGCAGGCGGGTTGCACAATTCTATATCCCGCCACCAGGGCCATGCTACCGCGATACGTCCCTGGTCACAATTCAAAGTAGCTCGACACATTTCATATCATCATTCATTAAACTCACAAAGTCTATCTTTGCGAACTAACAAACACCCTACTTTATCCCGCCCTTAATCCAATAAAGGTATTATATTTTCTCCTGTGCGACTGTGGCACAGATTTTTCCAGTGCGCTCTCCGGTTTGTGCTGGTTTGCTGTGCTCTTCGAGATATATCTTTACTCTTTCGAGGTACAGTACAAGACAACCCTGTTTAGCCGTGATGATGCATGCACCTAATGTTGATAATTTAAACCCGACCTAAGGCATGTAGGGATTGCCCTGAGATGAATCCCATTCTCCAACCGTCTTAGCTACTAAAATGCATGCCGGAGGGCTCACAGAACTAAGAAGAAGCTCACACCAGTGTAGCAAGATTTGGGGGCTCGCCAGAAAAAAAAATTGAAGCCTGTTGGCAGCTTTTACTGCAAAAATCACGTGGTGCTTACAAAGAAATTATGTTCAATGTGAGTCCTAGGTAATTACGTGTCATCAGAAGATGGAGAGGTGCTCCTCCAGGGCTAAATGAGGTTACTTTTACTTTAAATGTTCCAGTTAAATTAGAAAAACTATTGTCCTTGGCGGTTGGTCAAACAATGGTGATGTGCCCAGAAGTCGTGGTCACGCACAGCCATCTTAGTCCTCTGTCCACTCTAGACAGACATGTCTACCGGAGTCTTTTTGGCTACTTGACCGTGAAGATGCTAGTGGCATATGAAAAAAAAGTGAAAAATATGCAATAATAAACAGAGCAAAGTGCTGTGACTGTTTAATTACGCATTATATNGCATATGAAAAAAAAGTGAAAAATATGCAATAATAAACAGAGCAAAGTGCTGTGACTGTTTAATTACGCATTATATGCCTGGGAAATCTCTCTTAACCACTCAAATTAATACCNTATGCCTGGGAAATCTCTCTTAACCACTCAAATTAATACCATTTGTCCTACACAAAAGTACATAAACCCTTTTGACAAATCATACAATAAAAATGATAATTATGTAATTTTATGATGTTTGGCCTGCTGATTGTCTGAAAGTCTGTAAATCGTTGCTGTTGACTTGTCGTCACACATTAACCCTTTTATAACCATTTAAACATTCATATTACAAAATCTGTAAGTGGCCCTCAGTCACACGATGACTATGGGGTAGTTGTGAAGGTTGGCATGGGTGTGGCTGTGGCCAAGTCGGAAGTTTTTGAAACACTAGTTTCACATAATCGTACCTCACTCAGGACCTTAAATATTCCATTGGGAATGTTTGTATAAGGTTAGACGCTGCTTTTGGGGTCCCCTGCACGTGTTACACAATGTTGTACTTAATGGCATCGGCTGCTCGCAACCGCCATGATAAAGTGTGCTGCGATGCCTGGGGGATGCCTTCATTTGTGCTACATCCTGTAGTATTGCATTGGATAACACATGTCGGTTGATTGGAATCCACACCACAGGATTGTCGTATTGTAGCCCACGTAGTTGGACGAAAGTGGGACCTCATCTGACTTTATGCCAACTGTGGCTTCCTCCAGAGCCCTTCTCAACCCACGCACACCACCTAGCGGTGATCAACCACTATTAACTCCACCAGCTACCCCCTCTTCAGTCTGAGAGTTGACGCGGTCGGTCACCAGAGTTGGAATGCAATGATTATGAATTTGCCCAGCGCCACAGCTGGGTCGTTTGGCCGACGGCCCAGGAGTTCTCTGGTAACACACCATCAGATATTATGAAATTGCGAGCTGTATGACCGCTGCGCACGCCTGAATTAATAACGCACTCAAGTTTTATATGTAGATAATTATTTTATTAAACACTTTGATCAAACACGTGGTGACCGCGTGGCCGTATAAACACACTGCTGGATTATAATTACTTAAGGCGCGTGACGCTGCTCTCTCCTCGGTGAGATGTAACATAAAAATACTAGTTGCTTCGTGAATGATATGATGATGCGATTGCTGAGTGAGGTTACAGCCTGAGAGGCTGGTACCGAGGTTCTTGTGAAACGAGAGACTTACCACGTCCGCCTGCGCCAAAGTGATGTTGCCTACTAGACTGAGCAATGCGTCGGCTCGCGCCACCTAAGCACGGCCAACACCTGGCGGTGGATGGATGAACAAATGCGACTTAAAATGCTAATGAGATGTAAACATGATATACCTTATATAAACATAATTAAACACAATTTACATAATAAAACACAATTACCCTTGCACTTACATAATAAAACACCATTATATTAATATTAAATATAAGTATTGACTCGTAGCAGCCACTGCATTGCCAACTTGAAAATGTCACATGTCCCTGGCTGGCTATGTATGTGATGACTGTTTTGACACAC
Source organism: Clitarchus hookeri (assembly GCA_002778355.1). Lineage (NCBI taxonomy): Eukaryota > Metazoa > Arthropoda > Insecta > Phasmatodea > Phasmatidae > Clitarchus > Clitarchus hookeri. The sequence continues at coordinate 158,972 of NQII01005186.1, read as the reverse complement.
GATAATTATGGTATACATAAATACTGNTAATTAATGACACGGTGCACTATCACACATGGACAAATACACTTGATATACACTGAATACACTATCATTCTTGCACACATGTGCGCTGGTATGGTGCATCTGGAGTGGAGGACACTACTGCGGCAGTTATAGTGGGCACAAAGGTAACAGTGAACGCCTGGTTCACGTCAGAGTAACGGGCACCACAGCAGGTCACGTCACACTGCGCGGGGGCGAAGCACCTTTGTACTTCAACCACGTTCACTTCAATATACTTTAATCTTACCAGAAATTTTTTATTTAACTATCTTTGTGCACCCCCGAGTATGCCTCTCTTCTGGAGCAGACTCATGGCCCCTCCGGCCTAACGTACAACATAATCTTTTGTTCGCATCTACTGATGCATTTCTCATAACAGCTGCGGCCAGTGCGCGGACTCATGCCGCCAGCCGCTTCAGTTTGTGTACTGTCTCATCTGGACTTTCTTAAATACAACTGATATTTTCTTGAAACCGGTGTGTAGGTGTAATTTACTCCCACTTCATGAGGATATCATTGGCGTCCGCACCTTATAACAATATATTACCAGCCACGTTTCTATACACCACATAAGACTGAGTGTATTTTGTGCATTTTGAAGTGTTTATTTCAGTTCATTGGAACGGCATGCTGGGGAGCCTCAATACCCCAGTTATGTGGCCCATCTATCCACCGACGTCAGTCATCACGCGTGACATCGTTAAGACACAGGGTCTATTAGACCAGGCTTTTCGAACCCGTCCCACCTCAAGAGTCTCATGCTAACCCGAGCAGATTCCTTTAACTCGTTAGCTGGTTCTATCCGGATATTAAACTCATCTTCGGGACCCTGTGACCAACCCTGAAACGTGTCCGACTCGTGGTGTTGGGTGAACGGGTAATTTCTTAAACACCGCCAAGATACTGCTGCTGATGGCAACTCTAGATATTCTGGTCGATGGCATTGTTCTCAGCTTGTGCTGCTGTTATTGTTGATGGCACAACAAACGGTCGCGGAGGTGGGTGAGTTTGGACGAACGTCCCGATTTTGCTCATGTGATAAAGATGAGGTAGACTGTTTTTTCGTCTCTTTCTCATCTATCCAACATTGAACTAGCCCCTGAGGAACACAACATTCTAAGTCATATCGTTAACTATGATAAACAGGTTTTTCATATGATAATGTTTAAAAGACAAGCACTATTTTATTAATAAAATACTTTCACCAATTTTAATTTAATAAAACTGTATTACAAATTGGTTTCTTCTATTACGAGATAAAAGACCACTTATTTTGTTGTAGTGAAGTGAAATGTCGATTATGTTATGTTCTGTCGATTAGCGATATCATTGGTAGTAGATTTCTTAAATAGGGAGGGAACGATGTAAGTGGTGTTTTGGATTTTTGAGTGAAATGTTAAGTTGTGAGTTTTAATTATTGGCGTATTCCAGCATTAATTTTAACATTATGAACACAGAAGGTAGTGATTCATTCCAATCATTTATTCGAGTTGAGAAATTGGCGAAATCCGTGGGTAAGTTTTTATTTTAGTTTTATGTCAGCTTTCAGATTGTTGTACTTGCTATCGAGAGGAGAGCAGGGCGCAGCATCACACGACGTAAAATTAATTTGAGAATCGGAATAGTTATATGTAATGTGTTTCTAATAGTGGTATATTCCTTGATATTAGTATGAAACTCGTAAAACGTAACCTACCATAGTGTAAATAAAGTGCTACTATATTCTATCTGTGCCCGTGTAGGATTACAATGTAAAAAGAAATCACGGACGTAAGTAAAGAGGTTAGTTTTAAAGCCGCCTAGCAAAAACTGTGTTAAAATGCATAATTGTAAGAAAATGTCACTGTTATGTCTTTTATTGATACATTTAATATTAAATTAACCCACTGAACTGAATATTATAAACTTAGTATGTTAGGTATTTTATATTGAACTTCTTAATATTCTCTTTTGTTTGTTTCTTTATGTTACATGAATATGTTAATTTCCAGGATGGTACGATTAAAATATGTATGGATTGTATAAATACATTACAGTCACTTTCCAACAATAAAGAGGGATCGGGTGTGTAGTACTTACAATTTTTTATCATTTTGATAATTTAAATTTCAGAAGGGTAAAATGTGATATTAAAGTTCTAATATATATTTTTTCTATTACATTTGCTTTGTCTACCCTTTACATGTAAATTATACAACTTTAGAGCATGTGAATATTAAAAAATATAAAACATCTTACAAAAATTGCACACATTTAGCAACAGTTTATGTACTATACAATGCAAATAAGAAACCAACCAAATAAGGAAATACAGGTTGGAGGTTTTAAGGTAATTATCTAGAATAGGGGCTTTTCGGAAATATTTGAAAATAATACCTGCAAGTGGTGTATTTGGTCAGTACTAATCACACTTAATTAATAGGGATTTTTTTTGGGGCTTCACGTAATTTGCAGGATGTACCATGAAATGTGACGGTGAGGAGTGCTGTGAAGATCAGGGTGTTTATGTGGTGAAACACAAAATGTATCTAAAAAATATATTGCTATCAGGTCACTGAATCGTGTTAAATGCAAGATTGCCTATGGAAATGAAACCTTACTTTACAAAACTTTATTCACAGGGTATGTTTTAGCCAATGCGCTAAGGTGATGCAGCTAGAAACTACAGTAATCCAGCATTGACCGTATATAATTTAATTCTGTTGAATTTCTCAAGCTGGCATCTATTGCAAAAGCAGTTCGTATTTTGATAATATTATCGCTTACATTACTTGATTCCAGTCAATTGTACTGATTTGGTTTCGTGGTTTGGCAAGACGAAGTGGGGGAAAACATTTATTTTGAATTCACATGTAATTTATTCCCAACAGAGCGACTGTGACTAACACAATTCGAGTCGCGTATCGCTGTATCCCGGCGAGCAGCGACTGACTAAGAAGCAACTAGCACTGATTGTAGATGACGACTTGGAGCGCTTTGGGGCGAGTGGTGCATCCACAACAATGCTATTTTGGTGTCACTGGAATTTACCTCACCCTGCTACTTTCTGTTGCGGTCGTTATAGCGACACGCCCGACATACTTTTGTGGTATATTAGTAAGGTATAAAGAATGGAAGAAAACCATTTTTGAAAGCTACAACAAAGGAAGTGCGTAAATGAGTTTCTTTTTTTTTTATTGACTGTGTTTATATTAAATTTGTTGCAATGCACAATCGTAAAACAAATTCACCAATAAGTTACTACGTATAAATTTGAGCATTTAAATTATTCATAAATGGCTTCCAACTAGTGCGATTCCTCCACCATTTCACTACCAAAGCTATAACGTGTAATCTTGGTATACATCGCGAAATAAGCAACAGGAAAAAGTCTGCTGCAATTGAAGGTCATATTATTGTATATAATATCAATAAATTGTGATTTATTTAGTTTTGTATTTTGTGGTTCGGCAAAGTAAAAGTGGTAGAGAAACATTCAAATTCATAAATTAAATTTTTCCGGTAGAGCGACTGGCACTGCTTGTGTCTCGTGTTGCTGTGTAGTGTCACCGGTCACCTCCGTGGTACGCTCTGCGAGAAGCGACGGACTATCTGGCATATCTAACAGACGGCAACTTCGTGCAAGTAGTATTCTGTAGTGATGCCACTTTGCTGTCGCAGGTTTTGGCCCTGTTACTTTCAGTTGCGGTCGCAACACCAACACTAGGCATTTGTGTTGCAGTGACATATGTTGCAGAATAGGTGGGAAATGGAATTATGACCAAGTAAATTAACTCACATTAATCAATGTGAAGAAAGATTAAAGTTTAATGAACACACTTGTCAACCTTTAACTCTCACAAATTTCAGTAAAAAAACAAAAACTAAAATAGATTCTTGGTAGTCAAATAATTTTAGAAAGCACTTTCTGACTCTTATTTCAAATGTTATAATACTTCTATGTGATTGTATTTATGTCCCATTATCTAAGAGATTTAAATAAAAGAAATCATAAATAGTATATAAATAAATTATTTTTGGATTTTGTATAGTTGTGTTTTAAGTGTTGTAAACTTTTTATGTGTGTTTTACCATTTTACATTTTATTACGTTTGGCGAAGTTGAATGAAAGAATGGAATCATTTTCTTGTGTTTGTGTAGAAGAGAGAGAGTCTACCTTTCTTACCAAATTTNAAAGTTGAATGAAAGAATGGAATCATTTTCTTGTGTTTGTGTAGAAGAGAGAGAGTCTACCTTTCTTACCAAATTTAAATCTGGAACATGGCTATTCTTCCACAGGATGGCTGCTTTACGACACACACACACACTGGTAACATGACAGGAAAACTAGCTACACAAGTAAAAACTTTATTCATCAGTTTTAAATAAATTAATTTATTGAAAAAATTATAATTTCGTGGAAACTGCAAAAACTCTGAAAGATTTAAATATGTGCTGACGGAAATGTTGAAATTTATGCACTCTTGTGTGAATTATATAAGTAATAATAATCATTAAATTATTATTTAGGAGTTTAATGACTTCAGGAAACCACCATCCTTACAATATATAATTAAATTAGAATATTTTAATGAAATTGAAAATGCTGCTATCAATTTAATAATTTAAAAAACTATCTGTTCGATCGATTTACGTCTCGTACGTAACTGTACCGGAAAACGGTAGAATGAATAACAATTACATGCTCCAAAATTTAAAAAGGTTCTCTTCTCTCAAAAACTAATTTATTCATTTAGAATCCCCTTTCACTATACTTGTTTTTGAAATACCAATTTCATTTCAGTTCATAATAGTTTTCTCAGGAATTATTTTAATTTTGCTCCGGCGATAGCTGTGGTCGGCAGACCACTGGATCATGTTCCAAATTCCAAAAATTACTAATGAAAATGTTTCAAAATATTAAAAATAGTATAGCACCAACTTCAATTTAAAACAAAATACACAAATTAAAGTACATTCAGCCCCTCTGGTTGAGTAATTGCGTTGGCGTCTCCGGGCATCTATCAGCATCATAGGGGACACATAATGGCACCTGGCACCTCTGCGAACGGCATCTGGAAAATACACTAATAAAACTGTTCCCTAGGGGACATACATCCATAACCTGGCTTATGATGGCGCTGAGGATTAAAAAATATTTTTAACCCAGCAATAAAAAGACGCGGCCGTTCAACTTTTAAGGTCCTACCAGAAGCCTAGACTTCAGCAACTTCGTCGTCACGAACGAAGAAAAAGAACTTCTACTTCCGGTAAAACCAGAAAAACAACTTACATCAAGAAAACAAGAAAAATAATTAAAATTACATAAAAGGTGAAAAAGTATTCATTATACATTAAAAATCACAAAATTAGGTTAAGAATATACAAATTCATTAAAAGTTCAATATTTAACATTTTTATGTTAAAATTGAAAAATTAGCAGAGGGTCATTTAAAATGGATGGGTGGTGTACAATTACCAACAATTATTAAGTTAACACAAACAAAAATAAATATTCAGGGCTTAGAAAATTATTACGTTAAAAATATAAACAATCCACAAAGCACGACCAAACCCAAAAGAAAGCAATGTCAATATTTACAAAAATCACTGTTGTTTACACTTTTTCTATAGGAAACTGCTATAATTGACACATTGTTCTCTTTAGAACCCTATGTGCTGTTCTTGGTGTACCTACAGCTGATCACTACTCTCACACGTCATAATTATGCTTTTGTTCCTTATCATATGTTCAGTTTGTTCTGTAATATTTACCTAGTCTGTTCACCATAACAATATCTTACGTTGCACCATTTAAACTCTAAGAACTATATTTTCTTACTTTAAGCTCGTGCATCTCTGACTGCTGCAACTGCCAAACTACGTGGCATGTCTTCACATTTAATTTTTTTTTTTTTGTCACAGGGGCTTCCCAAACTAGGGTACCAACTACTGCATCTTGAAACACAGACACCATACATAATGTAGCACTACAGATTGCATCCATACCTTGACAGACATGTGAGCATAGTAAGCAATATTTTCCATTGGGGGGTCCATTCTTCAAGTGAGATTTTTTTTTTATTCTGCTGGACCTACGGGGTTTCTTTCACTACGTGCATTAATGCAGGAAGGAGGCATATTTTATTTCAGGTTATCCTAATGTTTAAAATCTGTTTGGGTGGAGAACATATTCTTGAGACTAATATTAGAATTATCATAACATGTAGGCAAGACTTTATAATTTACTGTTACTTATAGTAAATTATGTAGTGGTAAGAGAACTCTGTNTAGTAAATTATGTAGTGGTAAGAGAACTCTGTTACTTTTGAGTCATATTTTATATATTTATTACCCAAATATTACAGAAATTATAAGAAACAATAGTTGGATTAGTTAACCATTTAAATTCAAAATTTGTTGTTTCTGACATCACTCCTATTTACAAACTCAATGCACAGTGATCCCAAGTTTGGTCTGTCCAACTCGTCTTTATGAACATGACACATAATCAAGGAGTTGAGTCGCTTCTGGGTCATAGTATTCCTCCGGTAAGTTTTCAGCCTTCTCAGCTTTACAAGAAGAAGAAGAAGGGCTCGTCGTGAGAAGTTCAACAAGCTGTGCTACTTCACTGAAGTTTTCTCACCTGTAAAAATAATAACCAGAATTTTTGTAGATGAAAATATTTTAGTAATGGATTGAACGCGTTTCAGTGTGTTTGTAATAACACATATCCTGGGAGACTGTTCTACACATCGTAAACATTTTGGTGTATGAATNCGCGTTTCAGTGTGTTTGTAATAACACATATCCTGGGAGACTGTTCTACACATCGTAAACATTTTGGTGTATGAATAAGAAAACATTCTGAAGATGAGGGCATCACACATTAGAAATTCCATTTCAGAGCCCTCAAACATTGCTGAAATTTTGTTTTGAGACTGCAGTTTTTCAAAATATATCAATCGGTGATAAATAAAATTACTCAAGGCCCCTGCGTTGAACCTTGCTACATACTTTTTATCAATAAAATGATGTGATCAATGCTTATAGTCATGCAGGTACATGCTGCACGACGAAAACACTGCTTACTAGTTCATATTATTGTGCATAGTGGCGATGGGGAACTTTATGCGTCTGTGAGTGTTGTCCTTATCACTCCATTGCCTCTAAGTCCCAAACAAGGAAAATATCTCCAGGTAAGCGGGCACCTTAAAAAATATGGAATGTACATTTTGTGCACTCTACTAACCTCAGGTCTCAAAGATCGAAATTCTGTAGGAGCTTGCTCAAGAGATGAAAACTTATGTAGTTTTCTGAATAATGGCAATTGACGTTTTATTGAATCTGAGTCAATTTCCGGGTAACTGCCCACAACTTTTGACATGTCTCCTGACATCAGCTTAGCAATACATTTATAGATCATGTCAACAAATGTTAACAAACTTCAATATGTAGAGAAAATTATTTGCAGCTACGTAATTCAGACTTCTTAGAGGACTCTTTCTGAATTTCTTAACTTAATCACAGCAAGATCAATCTTCAACAAAATTCATAGATGGAATTTGAGTCGGCAACAGCATACACGACGGCATGAAAAAAATAAACATGAGGACAACTCAGATTATACGTAACACTTGAAGTACGAATATAGACCCTTGAATAAACATAATATTTTCTGTAGACATTTAATTAGTAGCTCAATTGCAATAACAATATTCAGACAATAAGATCCTTCCTCATTAAAGTCATAGCATGTCAGTAAGTAGCAAACAATTCCTCTTCATTGACACTTTGGCATGGGAACATATTCCTAATTTTCTAACATTATAGCAGTGGAAAACAAAATAATAACATTTTTGGTTACACTACAGGTTGTTTATATTTCCTTAATTGAGTAAGATTGTATTTGCCTACAGATAGGCNAATAACATTTTTGGTTACACTACAGGTTGTTTATATTTCCTTAATTGAGTAAGATTGTATTTGCCTACAGATAGGCCGTTCATGTCAGCTAGTTCATAGCGGTTGATTTACCTGCTGCACGTATAGCTGGTGAAGACGTACAAGTCGGTTAAATTGATGTGGCCCTCCATGCTTGATATTGCTCATGTTCTGGGAAGCACAGTAGCACAGATTTTTGTAGGTTTTTTTTTTTTCTGGAGCTAGTTTGCAGTTAGTTCAAAGTCCCAACAGTTGTTGACCTGAAATAAATGAAATACANAATAACATTTTTGGTTACACTACAGGTTGTTTATATTTCCTTAATTGAGTAAGATTGTATTTGCCTACAGATAGGCAGTTCATGTCAGCTAGTTCATAGCGGTTGATTTACCTGCTGCACGTATAGCTGGTGAAGACGTACAAGTCGGTTAAATTGATGTGGCCCTCCATGCTTGATATTGCTCATGTTTTGGGAAGCACAGTAGCACAGATTTTTGTAGGTTTTTTTTTTTCTGGAGCTAGTTTGCAGTTAGTTCAAAGTCCCAACAGTTGTTGACCTGAAATAAATGAAATACAAAAACTTACTACATACCATTAACAGCAACAAAAATTCTGAAGTTCTCGCCTCGCAACAGAAAATGGCCCAAACATCTGTGGCATTATGGAGGCTACGCAGAGTAAATGCACATTTGATCCATATAGTCATTGTGTTTACAGTGTGAGTATTTCTAACCATGTGCCCTACCAGAGAAACTTAAAATTGAGTACAAAGTAGTTAATTTGGGATCACTTTAATTAAATTCAGGATATTATTACCATATTAAACTTTTACTATTTGCTGGCAAGACTGCCTTCTCCGCCATTTGCAACAACCAACACATCCGTGCACAGTGTATTGTCTCAATTTTCTCCCCACCATGCTGCTACAAAATAGTGATGTGTACTTTGCTTATAAACATCATTCATAGAAACATTCTTCTTTTAAAGAATATTTTATTATTTTGCAGCCCAGTTTATTTGAGATATTATACTACATTTGTGTAATGCAGCAAATGATTAGTAGCATTTAAAGATAGATGTACCAGATCCTTTGTGAGGCTTGTGCCAATTGTATTATCGAAAAGCACTAGTTTTTGGTGTATTAAAAATACAAAAGAAAATTATTCTTTCTCTTTGTAAACAAGTCTACTATAAATTCCACATTGTGATGTTTAAACTGTAATTATTAAGTTTAGGGGCTTTTCTGTAAAAAAAATATATTCACGGAAAATGGTATATTTCCACTCTACTAATGATGCAGAACACAAATATACTAGGGGCATTAACGTCCGACTAATTTCGTAATATGTACCCACCTACCCTAACAGAACCTAATCCCACGATGGGTGAATCACTATTTTACATTTTTAAACTAACCTAGGATTGTTGGGTTTTACGCTAACCCAGGATTTTTGGATTTTACACTAACCTAGGATAGTAGGGTTTTACACTAACCTAGGATAGTAGGGTTTTACACTAACCTAGGATGTTTGGGTTTTACACTAAACTACGAATTTAGGATTGTAGGGATTTAAAGGAACCGTAAAACACACCAAAAGAATGTAAATTGACTCACCTAGGTAGGAGGCTGGTATAATTCCTCTGTCCTCAGGTCGACGAAACACCATGTTCCATAAAATCCACATAAGTGAATATATCGCACTGAAGTACTTATTTACAGCCGAATAAAACGCACTCAAGCACTAATTTACAGCCGAATATAACTTACAGAAGCATCCGTTATTGCTTCACCGTGCTTAAATCCGTCGGATTGGGACGGCACAAGCAACACCGAGAAAGACGCCATGACTACTGATATTTTTTTAATTGACCATTAATATGCCCGTAATGACATCCGTGGCCGCTAGGTAGCGTGGAATCAGCAATGCGTGGCCATTTTTAATGGCGATCGACGTTAGACGTAAACAAACACTTTTTGCAATTTTTTTTAATATGTTCTACTTATTTTAACATTACACCCTCTTTAATATGAACAAGGTAAGCTGTGCAGAACCCATTAATGCAACTTGTCTAGGACGTTTCGTTCAGAAACGTAAACAAACTGGCTATACAGCTCATTTCGCAATTTTGTTCAATTTTTTTAAAATATGTTGTACTTATTTTAAAGTTAAGGCCCTAGTATATTCGTGTTCTTCGTGATTAGTAGAGTAGAAATATATCATCATTTTGAATTTTTTTTGTGTTTTTCAGGAAAACCCCTAATCTTAATAATTACCGTTTTAATTTGAATGCTCTTCACACACTACAGTTCCTTCAGTGTTTACGAAAAAGGGTGAGCGCACTTTTCAATTTTACAAATCTGAAACATTAAGAGAGGTAGCTACAGTGCATCAGAGAAGAAAGCCTTCAATTTGGATGCCATGTACGCTTTAATCCCCAGGTTTTGCTTGACGCCCTGCTGTTTGTATTCATCTTTTTTTTTCAACAACATGATCAGTTATAGTATGCAGGAAAATTTGAGGGCTTGTGAATACAGACCGTTTCAAAAAGATTTATCCAATTTAAGAAGGCTATATCTCTTAAACTAGGGAACAAACACCTTGTGGTAAATAGTGAAATACATGTCTGACAATAATAAAGTTGCCTGCAGTTATCACAAATGCTCAATATGCCCCCTGCCGATGCACTGCATACATATACACAATAGTNTTAAAAATACAAAAGAAAATTATTCTTTCTCTTTGTAAACAAGTCTACTATAAATTCCACATTGTGATGTTTAAACAGTAATTATTAAGTTTAGGGACTTTTCTGTAAAAAAAATATATTCACGGAAAATTGTATATTTCCACTCTACTAATGATGCAGAACACAAATATACTAGGGGCATTAACGTCCGACTAATTTCGTAATATGTGCCCACCTACCCTAACAGAACCTAATCCCACGATGGGTGAATCACTATTTTACATTTTTAAACTAACCTAGGATTGTTGGGTTTTACGCTAACCCAGGATTTTTGGATTTTACACTAACCTAGGATAGTAGGGTTTTACACTAACCTAGGATAGTACGGTTTTACACTAACCTAGGATGTTTGGGTTTTACACTAAACTACGAATTTAGGATTGTAGGGATTTACAGGAACCGTGAAACACACCTAAAGAATGTAAATTGACTCACCTAGGTAGGGGGCTGGTATAATTCCTCTGTCCTCAGGTCGACGAAACACCATGTTCCATAAAATCCACATAAGTGAATATATCGCACTGAAGTACTTATTTACAGCCGAATAAAACACACTCAAGCACTAATTTACAGCCGAATATAACTTACAGAAGCATCCGTTATTGCTTCACCGTGTTTAAATCCGTCGGATTGGGACGGCACAAGCAACACCAAGAAAGACGCCATGACTACTGATATTTTTTTAATTGACCGTTAATATGCCCGTAATGACATCCGTGGCCGCTAGGTTGCGTGGCCATTTTTAATGGCGATCGACGTTAGACGTAAACAAACACTTTTTGCAATTTTTTTTAAATATGTTCTACTTATTTTAACATTACACCCTCTTGAATATGAACAAGGTAAGCTGTGCAGAACCCATTAATGCAACTTTTGTTGGTCTAGGACGTTTCGTTCAGAAACGTAAACAAACTGGCTATACTGCTCATTTCGCAATTTTGTTCAATTTTTTTTAAATATGTTGTACTTATTTTAAAGTTAAGGCCCTAGTATATTCGTGTTCTTCGTGATTATTAGAGTAGAAATATATCATCATTTTGAATTTTTTTTGTGTTTTTCAGAAAAACCCCTAATCTTAATAATTACCGTTTTAATTTGAATGCTCTTCACACACTACAGTTTCTTCAGTGTTTACGAAAAAGGGTGAGCGCATTTTTCAATTTTACAAATCTGAAACATTAAGAGAGGTAGCTACAGTGCATCAGAGAAGAAAGCCTTCAATTTGGATGCCATGTACGCTTTAATCCCCAGGTTTTGCTTGACGCCCTGCTGTTTGTATTCATCTTTTTTTTTCAACAACATGATCAGTTATAGTATGCAGGAAAATCTGAGGGCTTGTGAATACAGACCGTTTCAAAAAGATTTATCCAATTTAAGAAGGCTATATCTCTTAAACTAGGGAACAAACACCTTGTGGTAAATAGTGAAATACATGTCTGACAATAAAGTTGCCTGCAGTTATCACAAATGCTCAATATGCCCCCTGCCGATGCACTGCATACATATACACAATAGTNCAATAAAGTTGCCTGCAGTTATCACAAATGCTCAATATGCCCCCTGCCGATGCACTGCATACATATACACAATAGTCAAACTCATCCCACGCGTTAGTAAGCAAGTCTGGTGTTACTGCAGCCACTGCTGTTGTTTTTTGCGTTTTCAAAGTTTGTCCATTGTTGTAGGAAACTGAATCCTTCACAAACCCCCACAAGAAAAAATTGCAGACCATGAGATCCTGTAACTTTGGTGGACAGTGGTGTAATGCCAAATGAGCAGGTCCCTGACTTCCAATCCATCGGTGTGGAAGCTCGTTGTTCAGGAATGTTCGAACTTGCAAATGTCAGTGTGGTGAGACTAGATCCTGCTGGAATCTGCCTCTTAACAGCGGGAAAAGCTAGTTCTGCAACATTTGTAGGTATGAGATTCCCATGACAGTGTTATCAGGAAAAATGATTGGACGATTTACCTTTTCTTGGGAAACAGTGCAGAACACATTCGCACTAGACGTTTAGTGTTCAATTACGGCATGTGGCTGCTGTGATCCCCATGTTTATACATTGTTGCCGTTCAACATACCACTGAGATGAAATGTGACCTCGTCAATGAACGCTTAGCTTAAAAGAAAAGTGTCATCTTTCATTTCGTTTTTGAGAATGAATGCACAAAATGCCACACGTAGTTGTTTATCACCTAGGCATATACGAGTTAAATCCTATATCGTTTGGATAACAAACGCCATCGCAAAACTTGCCAGACAGTCGTATGGCCAGCTCTCAGCTGGCATGACGGGTTGACTTGTGCGGATTTCTTACAAAATTTCTTTATGTGTGCTCGACGTCTTGTCAGAAACACAGGGGTGACCTGTTGATTTCCCCTTACACAAACAACCTGGTTGTCAAAACTGCTNCTCGACGTCTTGTCAGAAACACAGGGGTGACCTGTTGATTTCCCCTTACACAAACAACCTGGTTGTCAAAACTGCTTGTGCCAACATCGAATGCTCTGAGCAATAGGGGGTGCACTGCCATACTCTTGCCGAAAATCACGCTGCACAGTTGTCACAGACACGCAATTAATGCAAAAGGCCTTCTGTTGTGGGGTCGTCATCCTGATGCATACTGAGGGAGCTCGCCTGCTGGCTACTTACCGTCTACACACCAGGGAGGCACCTAGTGGTAACCAAGCAAAACATTGCAATCCTCTCTTAGCAGTGTACAGACATGCTCACTGACGTGTGGGACCCTAGTATGGCTCAACCAAACACAGAGTTGGCACCCTATTCTGATTTGGGGGGGGAGGGGGAGAAATATTGGGTATTTGGGATACCTTGTAAGCAAAACTTTGTCAGACATGTAATTCACTCTCTACCGCATGGTTCTCTGTTCCTTAGTTTGAAAGATATATCCTTTTGAAATCGGATAATAATTTTTGAAACATTCTGTATTATTAATTTTCCTTACTCACTAAAATGTTTTAACATTTCAGATTGTGTACTGCCCAAGGAAACCTGTGGTGAACAAAACAAAGGCAGTGTTTTTTTTTTTTTTTTTGGATGTCTAATTCTTGTCATTATTTGTCTTAATTTTTTGCATGATTTTTACACCATTTTTTATCTTATCGTACAGCTACGATCCTCAACACAAATCAACAGGATCTCTTTTCCCACAGCTGAAGTAAAGATATTATTAACCCCATTTCATGTAGGAAATATTTCTGTTTTATTTATATATATGTGCCATTCAGAGATACTCTGCAATTAAAGTAAACTGCACACGAGTAATTAAAAAATCCTTGCACCAGAGCAGGAGCCATATAGTGGTTTCCTGTCTCCAAATGGCATATAGTAGTAAGAATTTCTGATCTGAACATGAGTTACTAGGCTGCCCACTGGAATATTAAACCACTTTTTCATGTAGTTACATGGTTTCTGAGATGTGTGCTGCTTGTAGATAATTTTTTTTATCTATTTTACCTATCATGTTGTACAATAAGCTTTGACAAATTTTATTTACAAAATAATTTATAGTGTTGGGAATAGTATTTCAAATCATGAAAGTTTGTTGGCATCTTGAATTTCCTCCCACGGGTTCCAGCCAGTCAAGTTTTTTTTGCAGCTGCCTGTGTAACGTAGGAAGGCCCAAGGTCAGGGCCCACGAGGCAGCAAGACTCCCACTTAGCACATGCTGGTGTGACCTGATTTGTCTCGCAGTCATCACGACACTTGACTGCAGGCCGGAACAGCACACGCCGTGTGTGACATGTGATGCTGTATTGATTCTCAGTCACAGGCAGGCCACTACTAATTCACGTCGCATAATTTAGCTGAGAATGTAGGGCTACTCAGGCAGTTGTATTTAAATGGTAAGTGACTGTAATATTTTTGCTTTTGAATAATATTTGTAAATTAACACTTTTTTATATTTTCTTTAAATCTGCTAGACTTCCAAATAAAAAACTGCTTGTTTAGTAAAAAAAATTAGTGAATAACAATTAAATTTATATATATATATATATATATGAAACCACCGACTTGTATTCTTGTTATTTAAATTACAGGCTAATCTTGTACAGTATGTATAGTATTATGTGATAGGTCCTCAGCACAATTTTAATAGGTAGTACTTACAATCGTGCTGCAGTTTATCTTACAATCTCTGCTTAATGTATGGTGTTTTTTTTAATGTTTCTGTTTTCATTAGTGAAATTTTAAGTAACAGTAAGTTGGGTACATACTTAATAACTACCTACATAACATTAAAAAAAAAAAAAAATTTGTAGGAAAATTTTGCAAACTTTTCTATATTTTAAAATATTTTTTTTTGTAATTTTAACATTTTAAAGTGACACTCATATACTTCCTTTTTTTTTTAGTTACATTCTTTCTTAAGTAGAAGAAGTACAGTTCTTAAATTTGTAGGTGAAAAGTTGACCTTAACAATCTAAGCCATTTAAGCAAAATTAATTAATTTTTAAATTAGCATTTTTTTATAACCTATAAACAGTCATGATGACAAACAAAACCAATATGATGATTGCTGTAAGTACGCAAGTATGCTTAGCAAGTGAGTAACTGGGTGTACTTGCCAAGTATAGAGTCTGCATACTACACTGATAATTCGGACAGTGGTGATGGTGTCTCAGACATATGTATACTTTGAGAGAATTTGAACGCAGCCTTGGTACTTGAAAGGAAAATAATTTTTTTAATCTAATGTTTTAAAAATGGCAGCTAATTTGATTTTGCAGTAATTCTTTTGTACAGGTTTGCTAAAAAAAAACATTATTTTCTATTCTGGTTTTGCTTTGGAATGGAAAACGTTGTAATTTTGCAGCCGTCAGAAAACAAGAGGTGACTGAAACTCAGCTCGGTTCACTTACTTGGTAGAAGCATGAGAAATGTTAGTAAATTTAGGTGCCATTAAAAAAAAAACCAACAAATTAAACACAAAAATTATCCTCAGATTTTTTGAATTTTTGGGTGGTTCACGTACTTTACACCTCAGACACATGAAACAGTTTGCAATACAATGAGCCAGACAGATTATGAGAACAGCATCACAGAATCCATTATAAATTCACACTACATAATCATTCAGTTGTTTACAAATGTGGCAACCGCTGTCCAATGCTCAGCCAATTTACATCATGTTCACTCTATGGCAGGCATTTGTCCATTGCAGGGGGCCNTTGTAGGTGAAAAGTTGACCTTAACAATCTAAGCCATTTAAGCAAAATTAATTAATTTTTAAATTAGCATTTTTTTTATAACCTATAAACAGTCATGATGACAAACAAAACCAATATGATGATTGCTGTAAGTACGCAAGTATGCTTAGCAAGTGAGCAACTTGGTGTACTTGCCAAGTATAGAGTCTGCATACTACACTGATAATTCGGACAGTGGTGATGGTGTCTCAGGCGGGGACCAGTACAGACATATGTATACTTTGAGAGAATTTGAACGCAGCCTTGGTATTTGAAAGGAAAATAATTTTTTAAATCTAATGTTTTAAAAATGGCAGCTAATTTGATTTTGCAGTAATTCTTTTGTACAGGTTTGCTAAAAAAAACATTATTTTCTATTCTGGTTTTGCTTTGGAATGGAAAACGTTGTAATTTTGCAGCCGTCAGAAAACAAGAGGTGACTGAAACTCAGCTCGGTTCACTTACTTGGTAGAAGCATGAGAAATGTTAGTAAATTTAGGTGCCATAAAAAAAAAACAAATTAAACATAAAATTTATTCTTAGATTTTTTGAAGTTTTTGGTGGTTCACGCACTTGACACCTCAGACACATGAAACAGTTTAGAATACAATGAACCAGACAGATTATAAGAACAGCATCACAGAATCCATTATAAATTCACACTACATAATCATTCACTTGTTTACAAATGTGGCAACCGCTGTCCATGCTCGGCCAATTTACATCATGTTCACTCTATGGCAGGCATTTGTCCTCTATGTGGTGGCAGGTGCTAACTGCTAATAATACAACAGCGCTCCACCCGTACCCCTCACACCCATTGCGGGGGGCCGCGGTGGTATAGTAATGCTACTTGCTCCCTCCCCCCTCCCCCCAGGCGAACTGAGTTCAATTCCCGCCGGGACCACTCCCAAAATTTTTGCAAGTGGGAATTGTGCCAGATGATGTCGCTGGTTAGCAGGTTTTCTTGGGATCACCCGTTTTCCTTGCCTTTGCAGTCCGGCGCTGCTCCATACTTGCCTTGCTTCACCCTCATCGGCTTTCAAGACCTCGATGTTAAGAGCTGCCCACATNGTCCGGCGCTGCTCCATACTTGCCTTGCTTCACCCTCATCGGCTTTCAAGACCTCGATGTTAAGAGCTGCCCACATATCTCCACTCACATTCATTGCACCAAAACCCTACCCAAATAAGGGCATCGCACCTCTTGATCATTACCTGGGTATTGCATGGTACAAAGAGTCCCTTCGGACAATCACTGTCTCACATGGGCTGAACTGCGCAGAAATAATAGTAAGCAACTTCATTTCCGGAATGTATTAGAAAATAAGAACACCATTAAACATGTTAAATACTTTTATCACTGATTCCCTATGCAAATTCAAACTATGACTTTAGCAAAAAACACACTGCAAATACACGTACTAACACTGCCAAAATGCCTAAAATACTGAAAAACAATTACATTCCCTCGCAGAACCTACCAAATTGGTTGGCGCCCAAAGGGAGGGTGCAAGGATGCGATGCTGGTTGCTAGGCAACTAGCTCCCACCCCGCAAGCTGTGTAAGGGGAGAAAACAAGCTCTGCAGAGTATCACCAAGGACAGCTGATTCTTACTCAGTCCAGGCCGCATTTTTACACTTACTTTGGTCATGACGTGCGCTCATGGCAAATGTTGCCTTTTAAAGTAATTAATATTTTACTTCAAAGAAGGTGTATTTTTGAGACATGAATAAATAAGGCAGTTCAAATTTATTTATTGTCTTCAATTATTAATCATTCAAAAAGAGTTCCTTTGGTTTTCCTATATACTGATGTTTGTCGCAAATTACACTGCACTCGGGCTCGGTGCTTAAGCATTGCTGTTGTGGAAGGCAGGAAGTAGTATGTTGAGGCTTGTAGGAAAGGGATTAGCAAAGACGAGCAAGTAGGAAAAAATGGACAGTTCATGGCTGGAGGGGAAGAAAGAGGTCTGTCAAAGGAAAGGTAACGTGGGTGGTGCAGGAGATGGCTGGTGGCAGGTATCAGAGGGAAGAGGTGAAGTAGACAAGGGGAGGCAGGTGGGGGGAAGGGACACAAAGCAGGAAAGGGTTGTAGGAAATGAACCAGAGGTGGTTTTCCTAGGCATCTCAATCGTAAAGGGGGTGGAGTTGAGGGAAATCAGGAAAGAAAATACTTATAAAGCAGCTTTTGGCGGTGCAAAAAACAAGGACTTGGAGGAAAGAGTCAATAGCTTTAGAGGTAGCATGGTGGCAAAGGTGGTTTTAATTCATGTGAGGGAAATGACCTGGCTCGAAAGGAGGTGGGGCAATAGGTAGGAGAGGGACCTCAGGGGTTTACTAAGTAAAGTACAGGAGAAGTTCCCAAGAGCTAGGACAGTAGTTAGTGGCGTGCTGGTTAGAAAGAGAATAACGTACAGAAAGGCAATAACAGAGTGTGAGGTTTATGAGAGAGTATGTAGGGATTTGGGGGCTACATTTATAGACAGTAGGAAATGGGTAGGCTGGGAAAGTGTAGGAAGAGACCAGGTACACCTGACAGAGCAGGGAAAGAGGATCCTAGGGGATCTGCTAGGTAGGGAAGCAGCTGGCTGTTTAGAGAGGGCCAGGGCTGAGCAGCGAGTGCTTAAATAGCAACCAGAGAGGGACAAAGTAACATAATTGGAGCGAAATTGAGAGGTAAGCTCTGATGAGGCCACAGGGGTGGAGAGAGAGGGTAAGCCAAGTAGGAGGGTAATGCAGCATCTTAGCATAAAGTTAATGGTGGTGAACTGTAGGAGTGTGTACAGCATGCTGGAGGACTCCTGGGGTAAGGTAGAAGGATATGGGGCGGATATAGTGGCAGCTGTGGAGACTGGGCTGAATGAGGAAGTGCTTGACATTGAATGTAGGCAGGCAGGATAAGTTTACTATCGGTAATTATTAAGATTAAGGGCTTTTCTGAAAAACACAAAAAAAAATTCAAAATTANGCAGGATAAGTTTACTATCGGTAATTATTAAGATTAAGGGCTTTTCTGAAAAACACAAAAAAAAATTCAAAATTATGATATAGTTCTACTCCACTAATCACGTAGAACACGAACATAGCTTTAAAATAAGTACAACATATTAAAAAAAATTGAACAAAACTGCAAAATGAGCAGTTCAGCCAGTTTGTTTACGTTTCTGAACTAAACGTCCTAGACCAACAAAAGTTGCATTAATGGGTTATGCACAGCGTACCTTATTCATATTCAAGAGGTCTTAATGTTAAAATAAGTAGAACATATTTTTAAAAAATTGTGAAATATACGAGCAGTTTCCCCAGTTTGTTTACGTCTATTAACGGCTACCACCATTAATAATGGCCATGCATTTCTAATTCCATGCTACCTAGCGACCATGGATGTCATTACGGGCATTTTAACGGTCAATTAAAAAAATATCAGTCGCCTTTGCGTCTTTGCCGGGTCTAGTTCTGACGGATTTAAAAACGGAGTAAGCAATAACTAGTGCTTCTGTGCGTTATATTTGACTGTAAACGCGTTTTTCATTGCGTTATATTCAGCTGAAAAGTAGTGATTCAGTGCGTTATATTAGCGTATTTGGAGGATTTGTGGAACACGGTGCGTCGTCGAGTGAGGTAAGGTTGAATTGGCCGTTGACAGAGGGAATGTACCAGCTGCCTTCTAGGTGAGTAAATTTATATTCTTTTGGTGTATTGTACGGTTCCTTTAAATCCCTACAATCCTAAATTCGTAGTTTAGTGTAAAACCCAAAAACACCTAGGTTAGTGTAATAGTGTAAAACCCTACAATTGTAGGTTAGTGTAAAACCCTACAATTGTAGGTTAGTATAAAACCCTAAAATCCTACATTAGTTTAAAACCCTACAATCCTAGGTTAGTTTAAATCCCTACAATCCTAGGTTAGTATAAAAATGTAAAATAGTGATTCACCCATCGTGGGGTTAGGTTCTGTTAGGTTAGNTTCCGGCGCTGCTCCATACTTGCCTTGCTTCACCCTCATCGGCTTTCAAGACCTCGATGTTAAGAGCTGCCCACATCTCTCCCACTCACATTCATTGCACCAAAACCCTACCCAAATAAGGGCATCGCACCTCTTGATCATTACCTGGGTATTGCATGGTACAAAGAGTCCCTTCGGACAATCACTGTCTCACATGGGCTGAACTGCGCAGAAATAATGGTAAGCAACTTCGTTTCCAGAATGTATTCAAAAATAAGAACACCATTAAACATGTTAAATGCTTTTGTCACTGATTCCTTATGCAAATTCAAACTATGACTTTAGCAAAAAACAAACTCACTGCAAATACATGTACTGACACTGCCAAAATGCCTAAAATACTGAAAAACAATTACATTCCCTTGCAGAACCTACCCCTCCTCTTCCAAATTGGTTGGCGCCCAAAGGGAGGGTGCAAGGATGTGATGCTGGTTGCTAGGCAACTAGCTCCCACCCTGCAAGCTGTGTAAGGGGGAAAAATGAGCTCTGCCGAGTATCACCAAGGACAGCTGATTCTTACTCAGTCCAGGCCGCATATTTACACTTACTTTGGCGATGCCGTGCGCTCATGGCAAATGTCTGCCTTTTAAAGTAATTAATATTTTACTTCAAAGAAGGTGTATTTTTGAGACATGAATAAATAAGGCAATTCAAATTAATTTATTGTCTTCAATTATTAATCTTTCAAAAAAAGTTCCTTTGATTTTCCTATATACTGATGTTTGTCGCAAATTACACTGCACTCGGGCTCGGTGCTTAAGCATTGCTGTGGTGGAAGGCAGGAAGTAGTATGTTGAGGCTTGTAGGAAAGGGATTAGCAAAGGCCAGCAAGTAGGAAAAAATGGACAGTTCATGGCTGGAGGGGAAGAAAGAGGTCTGTCAAAGGAAAGGTAACGTGGGTGGTGCAGGAGATGGCTGGTGGCAGGGATCAGAGGGAAGAGGTGAAGTAGACAAGGGGATGCAGGTGGGTGGAAGGGACACAAAGCAGGAAAGGGTTGTAGGAAATGAACCAGAGGTGGTTTTCCTAGGCATCTCAATCGTAAAGGGGGTGGAGTTGAGGGAAATTAGGATAGGAAATACTTACAAAGCAGCTTTTGGCGGTGCAAAAAACAAGGACTTGGAGGAAAGATTCAATAGTTTTAGAGGTAGCATGGTGGCAAAGATGGTTTTAATTCATGTGGGGGAAATAACCTGGCTCGAAAGGAGGTGGGGCAATAGTTAGAGAGGGACCTCAGGGGTTTACTAAGTAAAGTACAGGAGAAGTTCCCAAGAGCTAGGACAGTAGTTAGTGGCGTGCTGGTTAGAAAGAGAATAACGTACAGAAAGGCAATAACAGAGTGTGAGGTTTATGAGAGAGTATGTAGGGATTTGGGGGCTACATTTATAGACAGTAGGAAATGGGTAGGCTGGGAAAGTGTAGGAAGAGACCAGGTACACCTGACAGAGCAGGGAAAGAGGATCCTAGGGGATCTGCTAGGTAGGGAAGCAGCTGGCTGTTTAGAGAGGGCCAGGGCTGAGTAGTAAGTGCTTAAATAGCAACCAGAGAGGGACACAGTAACAGAATTGGAGCAAAATTGAGAGGTAAGCACTGATGAGGTCACAGGGGTGGAGAGAGAGGGTATGCAAAGTAGGAGGGTAATGCAGCATCTTAGCATAAAGTTAATGGTGGTGAACTGTAGGAGTGTGTACAGCAAGCTGGAGGACTCCTGGGGTAAGGTAGGAGGATATGGGGCGGATATAGTGGCAGCTGTGGAGACTGGGCTGAATGAGGAAGTGCTTGACATTGAATGTAGGCAGGATAAGTTCACCATCGGTAATTATTAAGATTAGGGGCTTATCTGAAAAACACAAATGAAATTAAAAATTATGATATATTTCTACTCTACTAATCACGTAGAACACGAATATACTAGAGGCGTAGCTTTAAAATAAGTACAACATACTTTTAAAAAAAATTGAACAAAATTGCGAAATGAGCAGTTGAGCCAATTTGTTTACGTTTCTGAACGAAATGTCCTAGACCAACAAAAGTTGCATTAATGGGTTCTGCACAGCTTGCCTTGTTCATATTCAAGAGGGCGTAATGTTAAAATAAGTAGAACATATTAAAAAAATTGTGAAATATACAAGCATTTTCCCAGTTTTTTTACGTCTATTAACGTCTACCGCCATTAATAATGGCCGCACATTGCTGATTCCACGCTATCTAGCGGCCACGGATTTCATTACGGGCATTTTAACGGTCAATTAAAAAAATATTAGTCGTCTTTGCCGGGTCTAGTTCTGACGGATTTAAAAACAGAGAAAGCAATAACGAGTGCTTCTGTGCGTTATATTTGACTGTAAACGAGTGTTTCATTGCATTATATTCGGCTGAAAAGTAGTGATTCAGTGCGTTATATTCGCGTATGTGGCGGATTTGTGGAACATGGTGTGTCGTCGAGTGAGGTAAGGTTGAAAGTGCCGTTGACAGAGGAGTTGTAACAACTGTCTTCTAGATGAGTAAATTGATATTCTTTTGGTGTGTTTTACGGTTCCTTTAAATCCCTACAATCCTAAATTCGTAGTTTAGTGTAAAACCCAAAAACACCTAGGTTAGTGTAATAGTGTAAAACCCTACAATCGTAGGTTAGTGTAAAACCCTACAATTGTAGGTTAGTGTAAAACCCTAAAATCCTACATTAGTTTAAAACCCTACAATCCTAGGTTAGTTTAAATCCCTACAATCCTAGGTTAGTATAAAAATGTAAAATAGTGATTCACCCATCGTGGGGTTAGGTTCTGTTAGGTTAGGTGGGCACATATTAAGAAATTAGTTGTACGTTAATGCCCCTCGTATATTCGTGTTCTGCATCATTAGTAGAGTGGAAATATACCATTTTCCGTGAATTATTTTTATTTTTACAGAAAAACCCCTAAACTTAATAATTACCGCGAAGATGTTGAGGTGATGGAAATTAAAATAATTGGGTGTAGTAGTAAGAGGATTACTTTGCTGGCAGTGTATAGACCACCAGGGCAGGGATGGCAGGCAATTGAGACAATCAAAGAGAGGGTTGATAGACTAAAGGACAGGCAGTGGGTTGTTGTAGCAGGGGATCTGAATATGCCTGGTGTGAGATTGATTGAGGGGGGCAGAAGCGATGGGCAGCATGATGCAGAGAATGGCAGCGCAGTTAGTCAACAGAGACTTGGTCCAGGTAGTAGAAACACCTAAGGTGGATGGTCAGTGCTGGCTGTTGTGTTGGTCAGACCTGGGAATGCTGTAGTTGGTACAATAGTATTGGATGACATAAGCGATCATGATATTCCTGTTGTGGAAATTGAGCTTGGCAGGATGAGGGAAGAGCAAACTGCAGATATAGTCTGTCTCATATAAGTTGGCGAGATTCTGACAGTCAGTGAGTGACAATTGACGTATAGGAAACAAACAAAGTGCCATTTACAAAATCCTGTTTCAGCTGATGCACGAACGAACAAAAGTTAATATGTTGGCAATTCTGAGTGCACTGCCGACGCACATTAGACAAGCAGAAAATACGCTAACAAAGAGTTTCTGTTTTAATTAATACATTTTATTTTACGTGGTCACAAAACAGTGGTTGTAAGTGTTACAAACTAAACTTCGTGATAAAGTAGTAATGTATAGGTGTTCAAAACGAAATGCACAATAAAACGATCTGTATCTAAATATAATGCAACTTCATAACCTTTTTCGAGTCGTATCCCTACTCTCCAGCCATGTGCTGCTATCTGTTGAGGTACAGGCACGGCTCAACAAGCCCTACCACGCTATCTGTTATCCACCAGATCCCGAACTACAACCAGCCAGAAACAGATTATAGTTTGGTTGTTTAAAATAACATATTTACGAACATTTACCAATGGTTTTTATTTTCCCGCGAGCTCTGTATAATTTTTAAAGTAACATATTTCGGTGTACAGTGATTTTGTTTACTGGTAATTTCCTTTGCGCTGGTAATCATTACGTCTTCTCCCATTACACGCCATGTTTTTCTGCCGTCCACTTTGCAAAGTCGTTGGTGAGTTGGCAAATGAAAGGGCATTGTCAAGCAAGTTCCCAAAATTAATTTTTTTTCAATTCTAAATGTATTAGCTTTAGCATCCAGTGTGTGATAAGAACTACCATTACTGTCTCGCAAATGTTAACCCAAATTTGCTGTCTCTGATAAATTAAAAAATAGTTGCCAAATATAACAATTTTTGCAAGGTTATATATTTTTACTTTCATAACCTACGAATTTTTCAGACAGATGTCAGTCTATAACTACCTTCAAGTTTTTTTAGCATTACTGTAAAACGGCAAGTGGATTAACTGACAGCATGTTGAAAAAAAATACAGCCTCCAATTGACGCACCAGCTGATGGCGAAAGGACATATAAACGAAAAGTAAACATTTCGCGCTACTATCGTCGAACTGTCAAAATCTGGCCAACTTACATGAGACGGACCATAGTTTGGAGTGGCGGTATGGGAGAGGAGACAAGGAGGAGGCAGAAATCTTCCTGAGGGATAGATTTGAAAATTGGTCTATGGAGGAATTTATAAGAATAATAGAGGTTATGTTGGAAAAATTTGTGCCAAAGAAAAGATTACGGTCTGGGGGAGATACACCATATTATGGACAGGAGATTCAAAAAATTAAGAGGAAGTGTAGAAAATTACATGCCAAGTGGAGAAATGAAGGGATGGCTAGAGCTAAGGAATTGATGAAACAAATGGGAAGGGAGCTTGAAAGGACGATCAAACAGGCAAAGAATATATTTTTAGGGAAGATGGTGGAAGAAGGAAAAGGAAAGGAATGGGAGAAATCGTTTAGGTATGTTAAGATGCTAAGGGGATGGCAGAACTGAGTCAGATGACCAAGAAAAATCGGAGATGCTGCAAGGCAGATCCTTGTCAGTGTTTGAGGCAAAGGAGGGTTTGAATAGGGAGGCTAAAAGGGTTTGGGGGTTGTTTAGTAAGTTTAAGATGAGGGAGTGGGAGATAGCAATGGTAATCAGGGGGTTGAAGAGCAGTAAGGCAGTGGGACCAGATGGGATAGGGAACACGGCGCTTAAGTTTGGTGGGAGAGAGTTAAATATTTGTAGGTGTTGTTTAGCAAGTCCTTAGGAGAGGGTAAGTTGCCACAAGGTTGGAAGGATGCGTTGGTGGTCCCAATACACAAGCAGGGGGAGGCCTGGCAGCTACAGACCGGTGAGTCTCACATAGAGTACAGGAAAGGTAATGGAGAGTCTGGTGGTTCAGAATGTGGTGAATGTTATGAACAAGAGGAATTGGTGGGAGAAGTCACAACATGGTTTCAGAAAAGGACACTCATGCGAGATGCAGCTGGCTGGGCTGTTAGAGGATCTGGTGCAGGCAGTTGATGAGGGGAAGCAGGTAAATGCCTGCTTCATAGACTTTGAGAAGGCATCTGATAAGGTGCCCCATGGGACTTTGATGAAGAAAGTTGATGAGCTGATACCAGACAAGTGGGTAGTGGAATGGATTGGGGACTTCCTCAGGAGGCGAAGACAGAGGGTGAAAGTGGGGGAGGCAATATTGGAGGAAGGAGAGGTTATGTCAGGGGTGCCGCAGGGAAGCGTGCTGGGGCCTTTGTTGTTTACCATTATGCCAAATGACATGGGTTTGGGGATTAGGGGAAAAATAAGATTGTTTGCAGATGATTGTGTATTGGGCAATGGTGGGAGGGAGTGAAAACTTGCAGGCATATATTGACAGGTCATGGTTGTGGACTATGGAGAATAAAATGAAGATAAATAGACCCTTCCATGTTATCAGTTTATTCAGAAGACTTGTGTTTATTAAAATAAATCATTTAAAATCCTCCAATATTCCCCTCAAGGAGCCACTGAAAATGAACTTCATGCTTAATAATACTAGTTGTTCAATGTTCAAACAATTTTTGCCGACAAGGGGAGGTCTAGTTTGCGCTTCTGGGGTATGATTTTATTCTGAATATACTGCCTATTAAGTTAAATTAATATTTTGTTTAAAAATTATGTGGATTTTATGCCAGATATGATTAAATATAAACTTTGTGAGAAAAAATGAACTTTAAATGCAAAAGAAATCATTGTTGCAAAAAAATAATTACTGGTTAAAACTTATTGCATAACATTTTCAGGTGACACCACGTAAAACTTAATTACACCTTAACTTGATAGACTATATTATTCTAAAACAAATGTAGTATGCCTAACTAAAATAAATAAGACAGATGTGATAATATTGAACAAATAATCAATGGGTGCATTGAGTAATTAAATGTGTCGTGACATGCAACGTCAATGATGATACATTACACTTGTGCAAAGACGAGACATTTCAGACACAACACACTAGGACATTGCATTTAACTACCACAATTAAGAAAACATAAATTACAGTTACTAACATATGCATCGCCAGCAATACCCTCACTGCTATAAAATTATTAGTCTGCATGATTAAGTTAAAAATTGGTTTTTGAGATACACTGAAAGCAGATCTGATCTTGCACTGCTGTGGGCTCTGGCCTCATGTCGTGAACAGGTGTTCTGACCCATGTAACTGCCACCAAGAACAGCTGGACAGTTATCACTATGGCTTTGGTGTCAAAGGCTTTTGGGAATTGGCTACATGGTGGCCTCATTGTGGGATGTGTAATGGGTGACCTCAGTGATCTGTGTTGCTGAGCACTTAGGAAATACTTCATGATCTCCACCCCCAAGGCCTCATACACTGTGTACGTACAGTACCATGTGCTATTATCAGATGACTTCTGCATGCAGGGTAGTTCGGCATGCTTTGGTGCTGGGTTCGTGGTCATCATACATGTGCATGTTGGGACCTTTCAACAAGTGTACTTCCTCTACCACCCCCATACCATATCATGAGAGCAAACAAATCAGTGGCTCAGGGAATAAACAGCATGTCTCATGGAAATGGTCTGCCAGATGCATTCTNAGGCAATATCGGAGGAAGGAGAGGTTACGTCAGGGGTGCCGCAGGGAAGCGTGCTGGGCCCTTTGTTGTTTACCATTATTACAAATGATATGGGTTTGGGGATTAGGGGAAAAATAAGATTGTTTGCAGATGATTGTGTATTGGGTAGTGGTGGGAGGGAGTGAAAACTTGCGGGCAGACATTGACAGGTTATGGTTGTGGACCATGGAGAATAAAATGAAGATAAATAGACCCTTCCATGTTATCAGTTTATTCAGAAGACTTGTGGCTATTAAAATAAATCATTTTAAATCCTGCAATATGCCCCTCAAGGAGCCACTGAAAATGAACTTCATGCTTAATAATACTAGTTGTTCAATGTTCAAACAATTGTTGGCGACAAGGGGAGGTCTAGTTTGCACTTCTGAGGTATGATTTTATTCTGAATATACTGCCTATTGAGTTAAATTAATATTTTGTTTAAAAATGATGTTGATTTTATGCTAGATATGATTAAATATAAACTTTGTGAAAAAAAATGAATTTTAAATGCAAAAGAAATCATAGTTGCAAAAAAATAATTACTGGTTAAAATTTATTGCATGACATTTTCAGGTGACACCACGTAAAACTTAATTACACCTTAACTTGATAGACTATATTATTCTAAAACAAATGTAGTATGCCTAACTAAAATAAATAAGACAGATGTGATAATATTGAACAAATAATAAATGGGTGCATTGAGTAATTAAATGTGTCGTGACATACAACGTCAATGATGATACATTACACTTGTGCAAAGACGAGACATTTCAGACACAACACACAAGGACATTGCATTTAACTACGAAAACATAAATAACAATTACTAACATATGTGTCGCCAGCAATACCCTCACTGCTATAGTTGTTAGTCTGCATGATGGGTAAGTTAAAAATTTGTTTTTGAGATATGACTAAGCAACCAATGTAGACCCTAAAAATACATGGTGATTTGTAGCAAATATGCAGGTGGAAAGTAAGTAAATGAAATTTGTGGCAGTCCAGCCACTTATGAAGGAGAGGGTTTCCTTTGGCAGACAAATCAAATATGCTGTATCATGTGTGTGTGTTAGCCCAATAGTCTGGGACATGACACACCAAAGCAGCACTGATTATACTCGTTTGGGCTCTGGGATGCGCCACACTGAAAGCAGATCTGATCTTGCACTGCTGTGGGCTCTGGCCTCATGTCGTGAACAGGTGTTCTGACCCATGTAACTGCCACCAAGAACAGCTGGACAGTTATCACTATGGCTTTGGTGTCAAAGGCTTTTGGGAATTGGCTACATTGTGGGATGTGTAATGGGTGGCCTCAGTGATCTGTGTTGCTGAGCACTTAGGAAATACTTCATGATCTCCACCCCCAAGGCCTCCTACACTGTGTACGTACAGTACCATGTGCTATTATCAGATGACTTCTGCATGCAGGGTAGTTTGGCATGCTTTGGTGCTGGGTTCATGGTCATCATACATGTACATGTTGGGACCTTTCAACAAGTGTACTTCCACTACCACCCCCATACCATGTCATGAGAGCAAACAAATCAGTGGCTCAGGGAATAAACAGCATGTCTCATGGAAATGGTCTGCCAGATGCATTCTGCTGCAGCGGCAACCCTCAGCGCTAGAGGAAATCTAGCGACTCTAAACACATTGAATTTGGTGTGCCAACAAGTGCTTTCATTACCGACAGCTATAGCTAACCTAGTTGGCCCCACACTACCACCATGCCTTAATACTGAAAGGTGCCCTAATACAATAATTTAACTGCAAAGGAGCAGTGCTTCTATATCTTTGGAGCAAAGATAATGTNCACTGAAAGGTGCCCTAATACAATAATTTAACTGCAAAGGAGCAGTGCTTCTATATCTTTGGAGCAAAGATAATGTTCCCATCATTGGCAGCTGAATCAGTTGCTGAAAAGTGAATCGTAAGCGGTCATAGACATTGGCATGTAGTCGAAGCCACATTAATGCGAAAAACACCAAATCATACCAAGTAAGCCTACAGAATGAAGAATAATTCCAGTAAGATGCCAAAGACCTCACTTTATGCAATTGACAGACTTAGAGAGAGGACTTGTAATTGGGCGGAAAACTGCAAGGTGGTCATATCGCCGTATTGCCCACCACGTGGATAATTCAGACCATACTGTCTGATGCTGTTGGGAGTAATGGATATGTGAAGGCATTCACACACAGAGGACTAGCTCAGGATGAACGAGGTCTACTACCAGTCGAGATGATGGATGGGTTGTGCACCAGGCGTAAAAGGATCCCATTGCAATGCGGTTTACGATGCTGGCCAGAGTTGGGCCTCGTGTGTGTCCACAAACCAATTTCCGATGCCTTGGGAAGGTGAATTTGCAATTCCAATGCCCATTGCATGTGCTACCATCAACTCTGCAGTGGTGCCAGGCCAGAGCACTGTGGTGAACACCACACACTGGACAATGTGTGGTGTTTAGTGATGAGTGCTGCTTCGTTATGGGAACCGATGATCATCGCGCCTGTGTGTGGAGGTCCCATGGTGTAAACAATCCCAACCGCGCTATCAAGTGATACACTTGCTCTATGGCAGGCATTATGGTGTGGGGAGCCATAGTCAATCCGCTCTAATTATGTTATGTGGAACATTGATGGCCAAGCGGTATGTGGATTAGATCGTACACCCCTATCTGCTCCCATTCCTGGTCAGGATTCCAGGTGCAATATTCCAGCAGGATAACACCCAATAACACTTTCACGGGTTGCCCAGGACTGCCCCCCATCATGTCCAAATATTACCATGGCCTGTGCTCCCCTGACACGTCCCCAATCAAGCATGTGTGGTATGGGACCATTTGAAATGCCACCTACCGCCGTCCACAGTATCTGGGATTTGGAACACACTGTCGAACANTGTGTGGTATGGGACCATTTGAAATGCCACCTACCGCCGTCCACAGTATCTGGGATTTGGAACACACTGTCGAACAATTGTGGGCCTATCTGCATCAGAATAACATCTGCCACTTGCAAGACTGTGTTGCGTGTATTGCAGTGCGAAGGGGTGCGACACACTATTGAAGATGACCTGATGGTGTATCATAAATCCATATGTAATTGCTCTGCTGCTCTGTTTTTGTGATCGTATATATATCTAACTCATCTGTATCACTATCTTTATGAGAATGCTCACATTGATAACATAGTTCCAAAACTAAGTGCAGCGTGTTTCGCTTTATATAATTTATCATATCTTCTAAAGACATCTTTCCTTAAACAAATGTATTTTTCGTATTTTCATGCTGTTATGTTATACTATATTATTCAGTGGGGATCTTCTCAAACAATCAAAGTTTTCACTCTCCAAAGAAAAGCCATTAGTAATATATGCAAAGTAAAAAATACTGACTCATGCTGTCCATTGTTTAAAAAGTTGGGTGTTTGAACGTTTACAGGCAAATACCTTCTTTCATTAATAAAGTTAGTTATAAAGAATCCTACCATGTTTGATAAAAACTATATGGTACATTCCTACAATACTAGGAAAATAGATGATTTTTACTTACCCAGCAACCACCTATATATTGTGCCAAAGAGTTTGCATTTTGCAGGTAAAAAAATTTTCAACAAACTACTTACTGAACTAAAGATCTTAGTAAAATAAACACAAAAAATGTTATGTTAACGTAAAAAAAATATTTTCTAGAACATGTTTTTTTATTCTGTTGAAGAATTTATGAATGTGTCATATCTAGTGTATATTATAGTACTATGTTTCTTACTTGTTCAGTGACCGTGCATTAGTATTTATTTGTTTATAGCTCTTTTTTTGTAACTATATGTTTATATGATGTATAGTGTCTGTAATGGCATGTAGTATTAAGTGTTATGATGTATAGTGCTTGTAATGATACATACTGAAATATTTTATATTGGTATATGTTTGTGTTGTAACATTGTTGACGAACTGTATATCCCAGGGCTCCTGCTCATCATGAGATTGCTAAAATGATTTGATGGTAAATAAATGAATTAAGTTTTAGTACCATTTGATGCATTCTTCCATGTGCACTATTTTATTGTTCTGCAGTGTAGTTCACTGCCCCGTCCACCTAGAACAGTGTTGTGCACTCCACTCTTAACTAGGTTCCTTTCCAACTGCTCAGTTTATACTTTTAATATACTTTTTACACATTCAGATAAAGTAATCTTGTGTATTTTTTGTTATCTACAACTTTTATTTTAGTTACTTTCTTGATATGATGATGAGAAATGGTTGATACATTACTTTAAATAATAATGTAGACTTTAATACTGCTTAAAATTTTTGTTTTACGTGTTCAGTAATTACATTCTTAAATTAAATACATTTAAAAAAGTGTTAAAACTGTAGCATGCCTTTTAATAAGTAATTCTGTGCTAACTGCATGTCTCTTATCATTCTTAAATCCACTGCTAAAACCTCAGAATGTTCTCCGGTAATTATCCAGAGTAGCGGCTTTTCTATAAAAAAAAATTTTTAAAAACCGAAAAGTGGTATATTTCCACTCTACTAATTATGCAGAACACGAATATACTAGGGGCATTAACGTCCGACTAATTTTGTAATATGTGCCCACCTAAGCTAACTGAATCTAACCCCACGATGGGTGAATCACTATTTTACATTTTTAAACAAACCTAGGATTGTAGGGTTTTAAACTAACCTAGGATTGTAGGGTGTTAAACTAACCTAGGTTAGTAGGGTTTTAAACTAACCTCGGATTTTAGGATGTTAATCTAACCTACAAATCTAGGATTTTTTGGGATTTAAAGGAACCGTAAAACACGCCGAAAGAATAAGAAATAACTCACCTAGGCGGCGGGTACAATTCCTCTGTCCACGACCCATTCAACTGTCATGCATCTGACCTCAATCCACATACACCACGATCTACTAAAAAGTCCAATAATACCCGCCTCGTAGGCGAGTATTATGCACAGAAACACTCATTCTTGCACCCTCCAATCTTTAACCACAAGCCTTCGCATGGTCGGATTCGGGCGTCACAACTCACGACCGGAAAAAACACATCTGTACTGTGTCGCGTCTCAACTTCAACTAATGGCATCTCAACTTCCTTGACGATGACGTGTACAGACCCCACAGCCAATAAGGTGACGGCACGATGCGCATTTGTTCAGGTTAATAATGCATTACTTTACCAAATATCATGGCGTCCGACGTAAACAAAGCGGCGAACTGCTTGTACTTTTAACTATTTTATTTAATATGTTCTGCTTATTTTTACATTATGCCCTCCAGAATATTAACAAGGTAAGCTGTGCAGAACCTATTAATGCTACTTTTGTTGGTCTAGGATGTTTCCTTCAGAAAAACCGGTACTCTGGATAATTACCTGTTCTCCCAAGGGAGAATCAAATATGCTGACCATTTTCCAAGATGGCAGCATGTTTCCTCGATGGGATTTTTTTGGGACTTTTAGTATGTTGTTGGCTAACCAGAGAACAGATCCTCCAATTTTCAGCTTGTTTAATAAAAGTTCCTTACTTTATCTTAATACAGTGTTCATATACTAGTGATACATTAGAATAAAACACAAGTTATAATCATTTGGCCTATCCATATTTTGTTATTGAAGTTATGAAGTGGGTGAACACATTATTTATGTATGCATGTAATTTTGGCCTCTGAGATAATGAATATCTTCTCAGTTGTTGAAATATCAAACAAAATTAAGCTCATGCCTGTTGCTACCTCCCTTCCCACAATTATAATTGCAGGATATGCCCAGTTGCCACTAGTTCTTGTAATGTAGTTTGGGTAATATTTGTAGCATTTTGCAAGTTGTCATTGTTGGTATTTTAGAATGGCATCTGCAGAGCGAAGTGGCGCAATGGTAACACACTGGACTCGCATTCAGGGGAACCCAGGTTTGATTTCCAATCTGGCCATCTTGATTTTGGTTTTTTATGATTTCCCAAAATCACTCCAGGTGAATGCTGATTATGCTCCTTACTACAGGCAACCACCAACTCCTTCCCTGTTCCTGCCTCTTTTATCTACGTGCTCTGTCTCTAATGATGTCACTGTCAACGAGATGTTAAGCCCAACATACCTACCTACCTTAGAGTGCAATGTTTTTAATTATACCTTTTTTACTTCATAGGGTTTTATGTTACATTATTGAGTAAATTTTTTTTTTTTTTGTCAGAGAAATTTGAAATTTTTAAGTTAGCATTCGTATATAATCTGGTTAGGAGAAAAGTAACAGGATGCATGTACACGTCAAAGAATTTTTGTAAGGTTTTTGCTGCCCACCCTGTTTTCTTTATACTGATGAAATAAATAGCATAGATCAAAGTTACCATTAGTTCTACAATTAATTTTGAATGTCATTTTTTTTAAAACTTGTATATGAAAATAAATACCCTCAAAAAGCAATTATACTTATGCTTTTAAGTACTTGCCAATAATAAATTTTTATGTAATATTTCTGTGTGTGTTTGAGTAATTAATATTTTTCCTTTGTTAAAATGTCATGCCCTTGGGCATATTGGTGCGTAACATTGTTTTATATAAAGATACAAATGTCATCTTCGTGTATTTCTGTGGCAAAACTGAAGAAAATATACAATAACCATATTGAAGGTTGCTACAAAGTATCAAGATCAAATTTCCTCGACTTTTGTAGGTTTTCCAGGCAACTGTAAAATTCTTTTCCAGCAGTCAAGAAAAAATTATGTGGAAAAAAGCCCGTCTTTATGAAAATTGAAAGGGAATTCACTGAACTTTCATTTTCTGAACTTCATCTACATACAAACAATACCGTTGTTTTCTTGCGAGTCTTTTTCTAACGTAACGCAAATTATTTTTCAGTATCCATTAATTTGAAGACAAATCCCTTGGGCTTCTACTGAGAATGTTTAGCCATACAGAAAGTATATTGCATTATATTGTATTACAGGCTTGAATTTCCAGGATCTCTCATCTGTTTCCCAGACTTTTCCAGTTTTTCCGTGACCACTTCAAATTCTCTGATTTTCCAGGTGTTCTAGTCCTATAGCAACCCTGTTAATTGCCTTGCAACATTGAGTGAGCACATAATTAGATGGCTAAGGATAATGTATAAAAATCTCTAAGTTTTTTTTTCCCAATTTATGGTAAATTCAAAATTAGTTTTAATTAATTCAGTTTTTTTATGAATGTTGTATGTTACTCAAAATATCATGATGTTAACATCTGTTTCTTTGACATTTTCAGATAGTGTGACAGTAAATTTGACTGAGTTTGAAAGAGCTCATCGTGAAATGCAGCAGCATAAAATTTCAATCTGTGCATACATCAGGCAAATCCAGACACTAAGGGAAAATTTGGAAAAAGCAGTGAAGATGAGTACTCTTTGTGGGAGAAAAGTGTCTATAAAGGAACATTAAGATACCCATTGGTACGTTGCATAATGTTATGGTGTATTATTGTAAAGTTTAAATTGTTTTGTTTGCGCACAAAGGATTTATATGTTGCAAAAAAAATGGAAATGAAATAAAGTTCACAAAAATTAAATATTTACATTTTGAATTTTTTATAATCACACATAATAAATACAATTTTTGATTAAGTAAGATAAAAAATATAAATAATATATTTACAATTTTGTTTTATTTAATTTAGCAATAGTAAGTGATAGTACTTTAAGTTTATTTTTCTGTTTTTGTGAAACATACACATTGTAATTTCACATTTGACTTCATTGCCGAAAAGACCCACAAGCGAGCGGGCTTTCCATTAACAAAGTTTCCTTTGCTAATGTGTAAAGAGCATTGTTTGAGCTGTCACAAACAGGTTTTCTTTTAACTTCTCTCTCTTTAATAATACACAAAAAACAGTGTTTTAGCTATCGCAGAACAAGAAATGTTTTTGGTAGTTTTGTATGTCCAGTTGCATTTAATGCATACAAAGAATAATAACTTTAAAAAATGCAGTACTGATATGATAAATACCAGTAACATATTTTCAGTAATGTAACGGAACTGCATGCTTGCAAACTGACAAGATTTTTCAGGTTACAGTTTATTTCTCATTTAACCCCTAAGTTCATGGCATTAGAAGTTTCTGACAAAGTAATATTATCAGACAATTTTTTTCTTCTATGGCTGGAGCTTATCTTCATTTTGTGAGTACAGAGGCAGCACTGGTAGAGGTGCTAGTTTTGTTATGTACCCTCTGCGGAATCTTGAATCGACATCGGTTATGTGGCGGCGCTTGGTGGTAATCTCGGAGCACCTACACACGATCAATCATTAAGTTGGTTATTAACTTCATGGCTTGGTCATGAAAATATTTTTTTAGTGCATTTATATGCCTAAAACAAAGTAAAAATGCATTTACTGTGTAAATAATTATTTGTGTACACACACAAGATTTCAAAAACATTGCTCAATGCTGAAATTTCAACTATATTCCATTTAATTTAACAGTTCATGTGTTCAAACATAAAGCATTGAAACGAAAGCGTAAATTGATATGCAAAAATTGGTGAGGTACCTAAAAGATAAAAATGTTATTGGTAGGACTGACCGCATAGCCTGTGTGCAATACATTTTTTTTTTAAAGCTAATATTACATGAAATGAAAGTAAATCTGCTCATTGTTCCCTCCTTCAGGCGTGGTTAATGTGCATATTTGCCAACTTCTGAAGCTTCCTATCAGTAAGATTTTATCAGAATTCAAATGGTGCATAAATAGGTTGTGGCATTTCATGTGTTGTGCATACATAACTGCTCGCCATCAACACCTAACTTTCAACTAAAATGAAAGGTGACAATATCTATATTGTAACAGCAAATCCATCTAAATTTTTTTAGAAAGAGCTTACTTCTTGACCAGTAAAACTTAAAAAAACACCAAATTACTCATGTGTTTACTAATGTACCAGGCACAAAATTATGTAGTCTCGTGATGGAGAGAAGCGTTGTAACTGGAGACCTATTAGAAGGGTTTTACTGTACTATGTTATGCCAATAAAAAAAAATAGTTTACTTCAACATTTTTTAGCTGTTAGGTCTGTTGTCATGTACAGTTTCACAAACATCACCATT
The DNA here is from genome assembly GCA_002778355.1 of Clitarchus hookeri. Taxonomy (NCBI): domain Eukaryota; kingdom Metazoa; phylum Arthropoda; class Insecta; order Phasmatodea; family Phasmatidae; genus Clitarchus; species Clitarchus hookeri. The sequence continues at coordinate 122,957 of NQII01005186.1, read as the reverse complement.
TTTACAGAATACACATGCTAGCCATTTTATGCTCACTTTTTTTGAAGCCATCAACACTTTTTGACTTAGCAAAACAAAGAAGTTGCCTGTTTTGCTATTTAAAAATAAATCATTACCATTAAATTTATTGCAGAAAACAAATTAATAAAATACTCTTAAGGAAAGAAATATAAAGTGTTTTACTGGTCACTGGTGCCCTAAATTTGTTTCTTTTTTCCCCACACTAAATATTCGTTCATCAGCATTTCTATGTAGCAGCAAAAATAATGGCCAATATGACTTTACAGATTCTTTCGACATAGTTTGTTGTAAACATCTACATGTTTTACAAAACAAAACCTTGCCAAACTATACACACGCCAGCATATGCCTACATATTTGTTGGAAAGTAATCCCTGAGGTGATTGTCAAGATTGTTGTACTTTGACCTCACAGAGAGTTTCTGGAATAATGTTATTAGATAACAATGTTAAAATTGTCCACCCAGAATCTTTTTTATCTTCTTTAAAATATACCAGTGACGTCAAACACGTCCAATGCTTTGTAGCACACCACAAAGAAGCTATGCGACAGCCACGAAATTATGTAAATACAAGAGTGTGGACTGGTATGCATGTAATCCCATGTTGGTGTGTTTGCAATCGACTGCATACCCTGTAGGGGCACTGCAAGCACCATTAACGCGAGAAATAGACCAGAAACTAAGCAAATATACAGAGTGAAGAGGAATGCCGGGGAAGATACCAAATACATCGCTTTGCACAATTGACGGACTTAGAGAGAGGGCTTTTTTTGTAATCAGGCTGTAAACCGTACCATGGTTGTATAGCTGTATAACTGACCATGTGGATCGTTCGGACCATACTATCCAATGCTGTAAGGAAAAGTGGATATGTGAAGGCACCTACACATGGAAAACCGGCTCAGTATGGATGAGGTCAACCACGAGTCGAGAGGATTGATAGATTTTGAGCCAGGTACGGAGGGATCCCATGGCGACCTGGTCCACGATACTGGCCAGTGTGTCCAAGAACAATTTCCAGGTGCCTTGTGGAGGCAAATCTGCTATCCCAGCGCCCATTACATGTGCTGCTATTATCTCTGCAACAATGGTGGCTCCGTTTGCATTGATGCCTGGCCAGAGCAATGTGGAATACCACAGACTGGCGATGTGTCGTGTTTAGTGATGAATGCAGCTTCTTTATGGAGACTGATGATCATCACGCTCAGGTATGGAGGGCCCCTGGTGAACACCACAATCTCAATCTTGCTATTGAGCAGCACATTATGGTCTGGAAAGTATTAGCCCATATGATAGCAGATTTGCTCTCGTCACGTTACATGGAACATTGGCAACTCAGCGGTATGTGGACGAGACCCTATGCCCCTGTCTGCTCCCATTTCTGGGCCGGTTTCCTGTTGCAATATTCCAGCAATAATCCCTACCGCACACTGCACGGATCGCCCAGGACTGCCTCAGTCATGCCCACTTCCCTGACATGTTCCAATCGAGCATGTGTGGGGTCAGTTGAAATGCCAGCTGTCACAGTGCTACAGTATCTGGGATTTGGAACACACTATCCAACAATTGTGGTACCATCTGCCTCAGTACATCTGGCATCTGCTTGACTCCATGCTAGACTGAGTTACAGCACATATCACAGCGTGAGGGGGTGCGACACACTATTAAAGATGACCAGGCGGTGTACCACAGATCCATATAGTAATTGTCCTGCTGCTTTGTTTTTGTGATAATTTGTATTACTCATCTGTATCGCTACCTCAATAAAGTTTAAGTACCATCAAATGCATCTTTCTGTGTGTGCTATTTTAATTTACTGGCAGTGTATGATGTAATAGTCAGAAATACAGCATGTTAATTTATAAAACTATGGTATTGTCTGCTTACTTTGTAAATGGTACATTACCTCTAAGAGGGCAGAAAAAAATGAAATTTTAGCTGCATCTGTAAAAATTAAAGACCAGCATGTTTTAAATAAAAATTACGCAATAATCATTAAAGTTGGCAAGTATTAACATGGATAAGAGAAGGCTGGCCCTTTTTTTTCAGGACTATACTGTTGTGTTTACTTATAGGATATTTTAAGTTGTGCATCATATTTTGTGTAAACATGTTATTTTTGGCAACGTGATGGTGTGTTCATTGCAACGACAAGTTCAAATTAATGAAAAATATATGGACATTTCCTGAAAATTTGGAACTTTTAAAGGTGAAGAAAGAAAGCTGTACGGCGCAAGAGTGAACTCAGATGAAACTTGGCTCTTCAACGCTGTAATATTTACAATAGATAACTAAAGTTGCACTGCTTTTGAAAAACACACGACAGGTCAGGAGTGAATGAGTTGGTAGAAATTTTCTTTCATTTAGTTTCTTTTTGTGAAATGGTTATAGCATCTTGTTTTTTCTCACTATACATATAGTATGTCCATGGATATAAATTAGGGTTGCAAAGGAAATAAAATTACAAGAAAAAAAAAGTGATTAGCAATAATGCTTCTGTTTTAAAAAAAAAACTGGAACAAGAAATATTTTTTAAACTTTAATTCTACTGCTGTGCTACTGAAACACCATCATTCATTTCAACCAGTCATGCGTAGTGAATGATTTAGCTAGCTGCCAATGCTGCCTGTTCACTTGTAAACCTGCCATTATTTTATGTACTGTCGTGCTGGAGGTTTTCTTTTATGTATACCTTTGTACATACATATGTTTGCAAATAGCTCACAATTGAACTTCGGCGTGTATGTCTCTTGATTTACAGCATAATGCGCATTTCACACAGCACATGTAATAATTGTGTGGACAGCAATTACAGTACATTAGAATGTACCTTTTTTTTTTTTTTTTTTTTTTNTGCTTAAATTTTATGTTTGTCCGAGTTCCTGTGTTAGAAAGGGGACTCCATCTTACATAGGAAAAGCGTCAAGAAATATTAATCCGATTCAAGCAGTACTTGGAATTGGGTATTATTTCTCGGCAGAGATGAAGATGATTTTGGTTTGGAATCACGCGTTTCATAATACGCACATGCATGTGTTCTGGTTGAAGAAATAGCCGGTGCTGCACTGCTCGCTCTGCCTGCAGGAGCACACACAGTTGTTGGGGTCCCATATTTTGGTGTTGTTCTCCGCTCTGCACTTCTTCTCTTCGTCGGTGTTGAGGCACCTGCAGCGGCAGTTGTCCTCCTCGTATTCTTGCAGTTTGGTACAGTCCTGCGGAAATGTGCGAGGGCATCAGCAACAGCATTATCAACCACAGTGAATTAGAATTTGCTAGTAATTTCCCGATCTTTAGTCAGGTGAATAAAGTTTACCTCTTTCTTCACAGCGCAACTGCATTTACACGCGAGGTGTTTCTCTACTGTAACAATCTTTTTCTCTTTCACCTTGAACTTTCCGGAACTACTGTACGATGACACGTATACCTGAAACACACCATGTTTGTTGTTTATAAAAATTTACTGCTTAAATAAGCAATATTTATGTTTGCGACATACTCTTCTCCTTCAGTGTTAGTTTCTGTGGAAAGTTACGTCTTACAACTTGTCTAGACATGGGTAATGAAGTACTTGATAAAAAATTATAGAAACTCTTAGATGTGTAGTAACAAACTGCAAACCCTACTTGTTTTAATTCATAGTGCACAAAACTAGCACAGACCTGTTATAAATTAAAAATAATATATATATATATATTTCTTAAACTAAGTCTTTGGAAAGCAAAAAATCAGATGACTCTTCAAAATCACAATAAATTAACTAATAAATTTAAATGTAATACGTGTATCTTAAGCAACAAGCTACTTCCAGAAGAATTTTGATTTCGTATCATATTTTCATTTGTTACTTATGTATGTTATGCTTTCGTGGTTGGACTTTGTTGGGTTGGTTTGGTTAGGGCAGGGTGAATGGTGGAGTGTAGGTAAAGCAGGTGTGTGCATGCTTGCATGTAAAAATGGAAAGAAACTTGTTGGTGGAATGAAAGAATGAGGTAAGGAGAGAACAAAACCTTTGTAAAATGTTTTTTTTTCTGGCTGTTGTAGTAGTACAAAGGTGTTAAAAGAAAATTAGACAAGCAAATAAAGTTGTTCAAGCGTAGGTACCCAGATGGGTCTTAGAAAAAAGGTAAATGAAATTGTATGATCATGTCCAACAAATAGTAAGAGAAGATGATAAAAATTAGCTGAAATATGTAGAAAAGTCTGCTAATAAAACAGAACACAGTAGCAGAAAGGAGTCCATGAAAGGAGTGGAGTGTAGTTTAAAAATGTGTGAATTCAATTTACAGTTGGTTAAACTTTATACTGGAGTGATTATTAGGAACGTTTATTAGTCATTTAGAATGTTTCATAACTTATATATAGGGTGATGTATTTTTTTGTGAAAAGATTTCTGCTTATGCTATACTTCAATATCCTACGTCCACAACCACAACTTCCTTTGGTTATTGGCTGTGCGTCTATGTGAGAAACGTGTTCTTATTTGACTGGGCCAATCAGAATAAAATACTCCAATAATGAATGTCCATAATTCACGGGCAGAAATTTCAGGCATGTGAAATTTAAAATCATCCAACCTCAAAAGTGTTTGGTTTGGAGTACCACTGGTTTATAAAATCTTTTTGCAAAAATCACATGCCCCTAGAAAAACTATAGGTTTCATCAACAAATATGTAACACAAAAAAACATCACACATCATCTCACCTATATCAAAATTCACACTCCATAAAAATCCAAATCAATAAGTTCTTTAAAATCATAACAAAAATAACCTACACCCAAAAGCAATAATGGCATTGTCTGAAAACTAACTTGTAAGATAAAGCATAATAATAACCACCTAGGATGCACTTAACCGTACTTCCTTGAAATCAAGTTTATCACAACCTCTAGTAAAGTGGTAATTTATCTTACATCTTCTGATATAATTATTTACATTTCTTCTTAAAGTATACTTAATACGTGCACACATACAAATTTATAATAGTTAATATACTCCAGTCTAATTGTACTTAACAAAAACAACTAAAAAAATTTCATTTAAATTTTTTTAGCTGTCACATATTTTGTTTAACTGCCAGGCAGATAAATAACTCTTGCATAATCTGACACAAACAATTTCAATGTGTTGCTTCCAAGACAGCATATTATATAGGCTGTTTACAGTAAACAGCACTTTTGAAAGCCATGCTTAAGATCTACTTGTATGCACGTTGTGTATGCTTCCACCACATGTAAAATTAACATTGCTGTGGGCCTGATCACCTAATTCATGTGTCGGCCAAGTGAAACGGTAAAATTATTAGAAAAATAAATATTTTGCAAATGTGATAATTCTTTAATAATATATGCATTAAAAAAAACAGGTAAATAATTTCAGCATTCACAAATGTTAACTTAAAACTTTTAATTCAGTGATAAGATTTGAAACTACTTCTTCCTCTCTGTTGTCACCATCTAGTTGGTGAGCCCATTAAAATATACTAAGGTAGAAACAGTGACATTTTACAAAGGTTGATTTGAAAATTGCTCAATCAACCATGAACAACCTATATCAACAGTAATGCCTAGTAATTTTACAGATGTACAATGGTTGAAGCCAAACTCATCAAAGGAAATAAATAAATGATTTGTTTTATCTGTATTCAGATACAGGCCATTTACACTAAACTAATTTGCAACTTCACTTTAAAACAACCTTGGTTAATAAATTTAACTTGATTATAATACTATGGCTGTTTTATTACAAGGTAATAATAGCATAAATTATTTAAGCCTACAACTTATACTATATTGGGGAACGTTAAATATTGAAAAGATAAGAGTGAATTAGTGAATGAATGAATGAACGAACGCAGAGGTTTGGGCAGCTCTTAACATCAAGGTCTTGAGAGCTGATGAGGGCGAAGCGAAGTGAGTATGGAGCACCGCCAGAATGCAGGGGAAATGGGAGATACTCTAGAAAGCCCGTTGACCAGCTACATCATCCAGTATGTTTCCCACATGCGAAAATCCAGGGTCAACCCTGCCGGGAATCGAACCCGATTTACCTCGGTGGGAGGCGAGTAGTCTAACCACTACACCACCGCGGCCCTTATTGAAAATATCTGTCAGCATTACAGTAGTAGTGCTGTAATGGTAGGTGATTTGCAAGTGATAAGTTGGTACCATGTAGCTGAGCATCTCTGTCTCTGTAGGCTGACATTTGAGCAGTTCAGATGAACAGCAGCCACCGCATTGCTCCAGTCTGGTACACAAAGGGAAGTACAGCAAGGATGGGTCCTTCTCCTTGATGAGTTCCACAACTTGCAGCTCAGGGGTACACACTGCATTCTTGGGAACTGTCACCGCTTCTGCAAAATAGAACTAATGTTGATTGTCTTACATTTGGGGTCAATTTTCTTGTACACGTTTAGCACTGTGTGTTATGTACTTGTCTTGTAAAGTATATTCTGCACAACAATTTATGACAATTCAACCGGGCGTAGTGGTCTGTGCTTTGCAATGTCGGTGTTGCTCAGTAATGTAGGTTGCTGCTTATTCATAAAAAAAATATTACTCATGACAAGTATTGTTTACAGGTATATGTGTCAACCCTCAACTTCCTATCTTCAGAAATTATATTTCATAACTAATATTATGTACTATTGAATTTAGTAAAAATAATGTAAAATTAAATATTTTAATAAATACTGTGATTTTCAACAACACAAATGATCATCATGCCTGACTACAGTCTTATTGCAGTTATTACATAGCATAATTTTTGTACGTTAAATTCACAGCAGTGTTGTAATTCTGTTTGTGTACACTTATTAAAAATATTGTTTGATTATTTTAATGTGCGACACATTGCTAATGCGAGTTTTCTTCCCTATGAAAACATTTCCCCATGCCACTGCATTGCATTTTCCATATTTATCAATTGTGTAATTAATAAGCTAGCCAAAGGTAAATATAAAAAATTGCATACAACTCTGACCAAAAACAGTAACCCTAACATTATTTTTGCCTGTGCATGTAAAAACAAGCGAGAATAATATATAAAAAAAAAGAAATGCCATCTTGTGTAGGGGAAAAAAACCAATAATAATTTTCCTCGATAAGTATTCAGTGAAGGGAAGTGAGCTGTTAATCATTTTGTGTTGGTCATTAAATATTTTATGCATGTTTCTTTCTTTGTACGTGACTTTTTTTTTTTTTTTTTTTTTTTTTTTTTTTCAAANATAATTTTTTCCTGGCTGATATAATCCTGTGGATGTACAAGCAATATTTGCTCTGTTCAATACTGTCTGTTAAAAAGTTTTTTTAATTGGTGTATTTTTTATTCTTTTGTTATATATACAGATTTTGATTTTATGCATATTATGATTTGATTAAAAATAATTATATACAAATCGACTCTTAACTTATGGTGTGAAAAGTATTGATCACAAATAGTTTTTATATTCTGTCTCTTTTACTTCATTTTAGCATACTTCCTGAATGAAAGATAGGATTATGGAATCACCTTCTGCATATTCATGCATTTGTACAGCCCGTGAAATATTTTGAACCTGTGTGCTAAATGTCATTAAACACATAGTTTACTCTTATATTACTTAAAATGCCCACCTTTAATAGTTTATGACCATGCCAAATACCTATTTTCAAAATGGTAAACAATTAAAATTTTGGGGTGTTAATGAATTGGTATGTTGACAGGACACACCATAAGCATTAAATTTAAAAACTCAGGTTCTCATTAGTATGCCATTTTGGGAGTACCACTAGCATAAATAAAGCTTTCATGTCATACATCAAGAACTACTCAAGCAATTGATGTCAAATTTGGAATGCAAGTAGCACTACGGTAGGCAACTTAAAACTTACATTATTAGAGCACAACAGATGTTTATTTTGCAAAATTTCAGTAATATAAATATTTTAGATTACCATGCCATGTCTACTAAACATTAAATAAAACACTAGAAATAATAAATATATTGATGCTATAAATATGTGTGTGTTAATTCCAATAAATAATATTGGTTTGTGAATATTGATTAATGTTCCCTGTTCTTATATATATANTTATGTGCAACAACATTTATTAGTAGAATTAAAAAAAAACTGTTTGCTAGTTTAAATGCAATGGAGTGAGGTGCCTTCATATTTTTATTTTCAGTGGAAGTATTATAAAAATGTTATGTTCACTCGGTATTCATTGAGATTGCCAACATATTTGCAGATTTATCAAAATTACTTCTGAAATATCCTAGGACATATTGCATAAATACTTTCACATCAATATTTATCACTCAATGCATGTCTCATGAAAATGTGTCCAGTCGCACAGTTTCTAAACCACATAAAGCTCCTCACGCTCTGGGGAGGTCTCAACATTCTCGGATCGGCAACAGCACGGAATGCCAATGATTTTCTGGAGGCCAGTCTGCACACTGCCACTGGCCGTAGTGTGTCAATACTTTGGGTTGTTTCTACACCGTACGCCACGAGTTTGTCTGATTCGTCGTCTTCTGAAGAGATGATCGTGTTGTCCGCTTTGCGTGAGGAGGGCGGGGCGAAAGAATGGATGCATGCAATCGGCAAGAAGAGACAATAATTCGGTGAATTCCATACACTTTTCCACGACTTAACTAAGAGGATGTTGGACGTAAGTTAATGTTTAAACGTGATACTTGAGATAATTTAGAGGTTTCTGGCGGACAGTATTGAAAATTCAGGAAATGGCAGTCCCAGGCAGCAATTTGTGCCATTTTTGTGAACAAGTACTTTGCTAGAGTGATACATTCCTGTCAAGACATTTCTTCCACTGTAAATTTGTATATTTCTTTGCGGTGCAAGATACGCTTATTTAATGCATTACTCTGGTAAAATATTTGTTTGCAAGTTACGCACAAAACATCTAGAATTGGCATTTCTTTGTTTTTCAATGCTGGTTTCCAAAATCTGTAGACTTCAGTTAACAATTTCAGCATTGAGTTTTTGCTCTATGGATGAAGTCACAATAATGTATAAAAAAATTTTTTTAGAGAATTATAGTTTAATTCCACTTAATTTCCGATATTTTCCAAAAAATAGTTTAAAATCTAGATTTCAACGGATTGTAACTACCTTAATATTCAGTTTACGTAGAAGTGTAACGTATATTTTCCACGTAATTTTGCATAAGGAATCACCTCACAAAGTTTTTTGGCCGAATTCTGCCCCAACCTGTATAAGCAGTTATGGGCATTGAGCTTTTTCAAAGGTTGATTTCAAAAGTGCCCACTTTATAATGAACTATCTTCACAAATAATGATATGGTAGGCTACATAAGCATACATGATTTTAGTGGTTTAGATAACTATTTTCAAAATGGTGGACCAATTTTGATATATTTGCAGTACGTATTACAGGTATTATTCACTTTTTGTAGCTTTTTGGACTCAAATTCGTAAGATAGCATTACTTGGAGTATAAAGTTTTTATATCATATGTCGAGAACTACCAAAAGGAATTTAAAAAAAAATGTTTTCAAATAGTACAATGAAAGTTAGTAGGCTATGGACTAAGGAATTTTAGAATGGAGAAGAAGCTTATTTTCAAAATGGAGGTTTAATTATAATTTATTTTACATGCTGTACGTGTTGAAACATTAAACCAATTGGAACTTTACTTAATATGTTGGCAGTACTTTATTGTAGCACTATGTACATTCAGTGATAATGTCTTTAGTCTGCAGTGGTGGAAGAAAGCATAATTTGAACAATCAATCTTAAATATATCTTATTAACATTTTAGCAAGTCACATTTGGCATGCAAGTATTACTATAGAAGGCAACTTAAAAACTTTATAGAACAGTCACATATTTTTTAAATGGTGGTCCTATTATTTTGGTGCTACATGCCATAGATTCATTTACTTAAACCAAACTAGGTGTGTTAAGTAGGTAATTGTGCATTCAATTAAGTATGAAACAGTTCCAAGTATTCTTCGTGGTGGAATGTAGCACCAACAAGAAATTATGGTTATTCTAACGAACTCAGGAACAACTGTAGCAATTACTCTCAACTGTGGTGGACAATTCCTTCTGCCAAATTTTGTTTTTAAAACACCAAGATCCTACTTTCAAAGCGTTTTAGAAATTAACCAAAATGTTATGAAAATATATTTGTAGTGAAAATATGTCAATTAGTTACATTGGTGACGTCTTGTTCAATATTTTATGAGTGTTAACTACCTTGTTGCTAAAAAAACCTGATCTGTATGTTTTATGTTCCAAAGACAACTGCAGTGTAAGTGGTAGGTGTAGGATTTGCAAATATGTTGTAATTAAAAGTTCAGGTGCTGCATACTTCCAACTNACTGCAGTGTAAGTGGTAGGTGTAGGATTTGCAAATATGTTGTAATTAAAAGTTCAGGTGCTGCATACTTCCAACTGAAGCAGGACTTTTAACAAAGAGATACAATCTACACAGAAGACATTTTATGCAACATACTTCAAGGAGTAGTGAAATCTGAATTTTACTTACTTCTGTCGACTTCATCTCCGAAACGATCTGTAAAGGAAGAAAAATTGTATTAGATAGAACATTCTGATAGTTAAACTAAAATTAGGACATAAAGTAATCAAGATTTTAAAATTGTATAGTATACAACTCTAAACAATATTTGTTTTCATGTGTTTCATACGTATAGGTACTTTACATCTCTACTGTTATGAATCTGGCCTTATTAATAAATTCATATCATTTAAATTTGTTTGCAGATCTTGCGAGTATGCTAGAAAATCAGCCTGATGGACGACATTTTGGCAAACAGTTTTGCTGCTGCATACAGGCAGTTATTGGACGAGTTTCGTGACCAACTGCCATTGTACTTGAGTAGCGATGCTATCCTCGACTGGTTTGGCAACGTCACGTCGGGCCGAGAAAACATTGCTCATTACATGTTGCTCGAGGTTCCAAACACAACCCACATCTTCACTTCTGTTAAGCAGTTGGCTTCTGCTCTGCCACAGGCAGCAACATCTGCCGACTGTAGCAGGAGTGATGCAGCGTCTCTTTCCTTGGACCTCTCGGCTCTCTCGATCACTAACGGTGGGAATGTCGATGTGTTGTGTACCCCGATGGAAACTGTTCTGAGTGTCGGCGTCGGTATGGCACCAGTGAAGGGTGGGAAGTTACGTNTGTGTTGTGTACCCCGATGGAAACTGTTCTGAGTGTCGGCGTCGGTATGGCACCAGTGAAGGGTGGGAAGTTACGTCCATCCGAATTTTCAGATGTGCTGTTGATGGAGGCAGTCGGGAAGTTGCAATTTTGCCATGCAAGGAATGTTGAGTGTTCGCAACAGAAGAGTATGAAGTTGTTCAAAGATATGCAGAGATGGGAGCGTGCTTGTAGGTTGCATGTCTTTTACAGCGTTGTAGATACTGGAGCTGTGGAGCAGGTGGTTAGCCATCCAGAATTCAGGTTTTACAGAATCCACAAAATGGTGTACAGGGAAAGTGCTAAATGCAGAAGGAATCTTGCATTAGAGTTTGAACAGGCCACAAAATAAGTTAAATATTTTTATCAAATTTTTGGATGCAAAAGATATGGCATGTGATAATTTCATTGTGTGCGCCTGATGAATGATTATCCTTCACCCAATTTCATTACGTACATAACACATTGCATGGTTCTAACAACGCAGTTAGTCCCTAATGCACGTCAAGCTTGCATGTTGGTAGCTCTGAAACCTGTATAAAAAATATTTCTGCTTAGGAAAGTGTTTTTTATTGCCTTACCAGTGTAAAATTGTAAATATTGTTTGTAAATTTTNTGTGTTGTGTACCCCGATGGAAACTGTTCTGAGTGTCGGCGTCGGTATGGCACCAGTGAAGGGTGGGAAGTTACGTTCATCGGAATTTTCAGATGTGCTGTTGATGGAGGCAGTCGGGAAGTTGCAATTTTGCCATGCAAGGAATGTTGAGTGTTCGCAACAGAAGAGTATGAAGTTGTTCAAAGATATGCAGAGATGGGAGCGTGCTTGCAGGTTGCATGTCTTTTACAGCGTTGTAGATACTGGAGCTGCGGGGCAGGTGGTTAGCCATCCAGAGTTCAGGTTTTACAGAATCCACAAAATGGTGTACAGGGAAAGTGCTAAATGCAGAAGGAATCTTGCATTAGAGTTTGAACAGGCCACAAAATAAGTTAAATATTTCTATCAAATTTTTGGATGCAAAAGATATGGCATGTGATAATTTCATTGTGTGTGCCTGATGAATGATTATCCTTCACCCAATTTCATTACGTACATAACACATTGCATGGTTCTAACAACGCAGTTAGTCCCTAATGCACGTCAAGCTTGCATGTTGGTAGCTCTGAAACCTGTATAAAAATATTTCTGCTTAGGAAAGTGTTTTTTATTGCCTTACCAGTGTAAAATTGTAAATATTGTTTGTAAATTTTNTAAAAATATTTCTGCTTAGGAAAGTGTTTTTTATTGCCTTACCAGTGTAAAATTGTAAATATTGTTTGTAAATTTTTAATTTATAGTTATTATTTTAATTGGTTTATCTACTTAAAACTTTTTATATATTGATTAAATCACTTTACAGTATTGAAAATGATGTAGTTCAAATACTTCGTACAAATTTCAAGTCGGTTGTAATGTTCTATGTGGGAATAAAACAAATCTAGCTGTGGAGTTGTCATTTAATAGACGTAGTGTAATGGACACAATTTTTCTAAGCTTTGGAAAAGTATTTTTGAGAAAATGCACGATTCCTCTTTGTTGAAATGTTTTGCATTGTTAAAAGTACTATTTAAACAAGTAAATAATATAGTGGAATGCTGTTATATCATTTTCCTGCTTAATAAGCTGCCTTCTCTTGGCCCACAAACTTTTTTTTTCAATACAAAATTACCCTCTTATAAAGTTTTCCCTTGTATTAGGCGGACATTTCTTGGGCCCCTTGAGAAATGTCATAACAGGGTTCTACTGTATATTTTCTCTCAATAGGAACATGTGTATATATCTGAAAGGAAAGTTATGCCCTAAAAACGTTAAGTCTCACTCCAAAATGGCTTTCAATTAGCAGTACAATCCTATGAGAGTATTTTACCACTTGTGAAAAGCATCTCTTGCAAAACGGCAATCTCTTGAATGCCTTACATTAATTTTGGAAAGGGTTGTTGGTGAGGTGAAAGTAAATACATAGTTACTTTTGATGTGTTATAACCATTTGGAATTTTTTGACCTAGCAGCACAGTTCTTAAAAGTGACAAACTTGTGGAACCAGAATTTTTTTCTTTGAACATAAATGAGAGGTCTGTGCAATTGGCATGGCAGCTAGGCAGTACCCCAAAACTGTGAGACACGCTTGGGGAAAATGTCGCAAAGCAAATTCANTGCAATTGGCATGGCAGCTAGGCAGTACCCCAAAACTGTGAGACACGCTTGGGGAAAATGTCGCAAAGCAAATTCATTGAAGTTCAAGCCATGTTCACCATTGATTCTCGCTGTAACTATAGTTGTCCGTAAAACTTCTTTACAGAGCAAAAATTAAGATTTTCCAGTTTGCAACATCATCCATTAGTATGTTACTTTTCTAGCATTGTACTCTTTGCAGTGAATTCCTGGCCACTACACTCTTACTTGTTAAATGTGTGCAANTATGTTACTTTTCTAGCATTGTACTCTTTGCAGTGAATTCCTGGCCACTACACTCTTACTTGTTAAATGTGTGCAAAATTGGTTTTTTCATTATTTATGTGCAAGATATTTAAATCAATCAATTGGAAAGATAGTTTTTGCATATGAAATCACACTGTTAATTTATTGCATATTTCTTTGGTAACGCTTACTTTTATTAAATTGTCTTAATCACGTGAGAGTTTATTTTATTTTTTGGATTTTCACTTATTGCAAAGGTTTTGTCTTGTTTATATAATTCAGGTGCATCAGTATTCAAAGCCACAGAACCTTTTCCTGTCAAAGTACGTGTGTTACAATTTTTGTAAACAGGATGGTGATGGTTACAACTACTTAAAAAATTCTGTCAAGCAGGCAAAAGTGTTTTAATAAACAGAGCATGGTTGATCTACGTATATCTTGTGTGTGTGTGCGTGTGTGGGTGCGCGCGCGCATCTCTCCTTGAAATATGGTAACTGAAGTGTATTTTTTTTTATTCCATCTCTAGCTCAGCTGTAAGTTTGATTTCAAGTAATTTTCATCATGCCAGGTAAAATTTGGGAAAAGTTAATTTTTGTTTATCCCGGCTATGTTCATATTCGTGACTGTGACTGCATCTTACATCAATAAATAATTTGAGTTATTTGTGGATAAGAGTTACTGAGCTAGATATGGAAAATTACTTTTTGTTGTAAGGCATTTTGCGTAGTGACTATGATAATATTGAGGATGTTGGTTTATTTCTCACTATAATGTATATTCCAATATTGTTTTTTAGCTCACATTTTACGAAACGGTAGTTTGTAATAAGTTTCTTAAGTTTAAAAGAAATAAATCCGTCCTAAAGGTTTTGAATGTAAATTGAAGAGAAAGAGTTGGTTTACCATGTTGGAAATCTTGATAGAAATAATATTTCCTTCAGGTAAACTTTTATATAATATAAATTGTATTAATTGTGTTATTTCTTGTATAGTTTTAGATCTGTTTTTTACCAAAGTGTAATGATAATCTTACTTTTATCTTGCTATGATCTGAAATTGTGGACAAAAAAAAAAGGCTGAATCTGAGCATTTTGTGCAGTGATGGAATTATTGTAATATTTCTAGACGATGAATCTCCTAGTTTATCTTAGCCTGCTAGAACATTCTAGATGAATGTTCTGAGTTCAGTGCCACGTTACGGAAGTATTATACGACATAAATGTGGTTCAGAGCAAGGTTGGCAGCCTTCAATCTTGATAAAGGTGCTGAGTACTGGAATTAATCACATTAAGTGCCACGCTACCTCATCCTTTTGCAGACACCAGAAAAAAATTATACCTTATTAAATATGTGATGTTGAGATATATTTTTTCAAGAGAAAATGTTACGTTTTATACTCATAAATGTAATTGGTCACCAGAGTTGTAAATAATTTTGAACATGTACCTGGTGTAAAAATTATTCGTGTTTATTTAATTAATATTACAATTTACCTATAGAGCTGTGCAAAAATGTATATTTTACAGCAAAAATTTAGATTTTTTGATTTACTTGAAATTTATACCAAAAATAGCGATAAGACTGAAAAATAAGTACCATATTTACTTACGTACCACCTGCACGTTTTTCCTCAGAAACAAATTTGAAAAGTAGTTGTGCACTTCTTATGTGGGATTTAAAGTTTTAGAGTAAATAGCAGGACTGAAAATAGTCTGGTTTCGTCGCAACATAAGACTGCTTTACCCTCCCACCGACGATTGCATCGCTATTGCAAGGATGGTATCAGTCACTGCGTTTGTAGACACAAAGCAGACAACTATTAGTGGGGTGGGTGAATGGGTGGCTTTCAGTTTGGTCAACAAGCACGTGACAGACTGTGGACAAGCAGTCTGCATTTTAAGTTTTTGTTAAATTTGTTCATGTTATCCATAGACGAGTAAATTTTTAAATGGCAATTATATTTTTAAAAAATTATGGCATGTTTACCTATTTAGATTTCTGTGTAATCGATCGTTGGGCAGGCAGCAGCACATGTTGCTGGGTGGCAAAACAGCCCAAATCACAAGTATAACAGTCACTCTATTTCAAACATGTAAATTTTTTTTTTTTTTTATTGGTGCTAATTTTGATTCAATAAGGTATAACTTGTGCCACATTTAGTTTTGAAACACATTTATAGCTTGTGCAACACAGCTGTGCACTAAAACACAAGTTTTAGAACTGAAAATGTACAAATGTTTTTTTTTCCTAGGATGATATTTAAAATGTTGAGCAAGATCTTACGTGGGGGCAAGTGGTGCATGGGTAAATGCAGTAATTTTTGGCATTATTAAGTGAGCAGTGTATTTACGGCTTCGATTATGTTGCTCATGTAAATAAAGCATCTTTCCAGCTAATATCATAATTTTCTGTAGCTGTTATAAGGTTCATGCATACTGTACATAAAATAGAATTTTAAACAAAGTTCCTTTAGAAACCCTTTTAAAGCCTTCATCTGTGAAAATTCCCATTCAAACAGAACTCTTTGCTTGCTCAGTTTTTATAATATAACTTCCATCTTTTCCGTCAGTTTTGAAAAAGATAGCAATAATTCAAGAGTAAAGGTGCGGTTTCAAATTCAGTATATATTTTTATGCAATTTGAAACGTGTAGACTGTCGCAGATTTTAGACTTAATGTTACTTTTAAAATTATGTAGCATTTTTTTGTAGTCTAGCTGATCAAGTCAGCCGTAACCAAAATGTTAAAGGTGCCGGCTGCACCAGTTCTTGTAATCAGTACATTGATAGGACTGGATGATTCTTAGCTTAACACCCACCCTTGCGGCAGTGGGAGAAACGCACATGGAATGTGTTTATCAGGTTTTTATCATTTCTCTGTGAACCAGTCTGCAGAAGTATGCAGCTAGCTGTGCATCTTCCATGTCTGTGTAGCTTTTGTGTAAACAGGTCACGCAAATTGTCTAGTATTGTTTCATAGTGATGATAGTGGTATGGAAAAATAATCTGTAAATAAAACATAAGATTGCTGGCCACAATTTCAATTATGGGTTTCATGTTATAAATTAATTGATCTTTCCCATTAACTCCATTTTCAGACTTATGGCAGAGAACAAAAATAATCCTGAATTCAAATTGTGATAAAACTGTTATGAAATCTTTAAAACTTCACTTCATCTATCTTATATATAATGCAAGCAAAATGCCAGACTCTACAGTCCTCCACATATTCGAGTAGAAGTCACAAGTCCATTGGTTGCTGTCTCAACAGAATTCATTCTCTTGTTTAACTTGGCCAAACAGAATAAAGCTACCAGAGTGTTGAGTGTTTACTATTGGTTCTGGGTCCTGCAAGTCATGTCAGGCAAGCAGAGGACCAATGACACGCACTAAACTAACATATTATTTTATGCATTGTACTATTCCACGTCAAAGTATGACAAATGGAAATTACAACTCGGTTAGCTCAGTTTGTAGAGACATGAAACTTTAAAGGTGTCAAACAAATAAAGTAAAGTTCCTGTTTATTTGTTCTATACTTTTATTTATCAATCAATTGAAACAGTTTGCATACAATCTTCAGGTATGCCGAGTACGAACAGGTTTCACAGACAAACAGAAAAAGTAGCTGCGCCGCAATGGTTTATTGATTATTTACGTCATTAAAACTTGCATCGCAACAAAAAGTTACGAAGGCAGGAGGGACGTCAGTTCCCTCCTGGCAACCTATCGACCTCCCACACCGGCGGAAAGAATCTAGATTATTAGAATTAAGTATATGCCGAAAAAGAATGAAGTTGAAAGATTTAGCGGTCGCGGGTGCTTGCCGGTGTGGGCGATATTAGTCACTAACGATGCGTCTTCCTTGGCTGCTTGTTGTTACATTTCTCGCGGGCGGTATTCGTCCAGGGTTTTATCACTCGTGGCTACTCCCCCTTCTCACCCCAGGGTGCCACCAACTGTTATCAAATATAAGCATAGCGTGTGTCGCCACGCCATATCAAACTGCGTAGTCCTTCGAACTGCGTCGTTGGGAAAAGATAATCCAAACCTTCTAGAACACAAACTGTCTACGCAGTTCGGAAAACCTCTATCACTAATGCTGACGCATAACAAAAACTAAGATTTCCCGAAACTGCAAACGTACGGCCGATAATCATTATACCACGATAAACGAAAGAAAATGAACTGAATATTCAGATAATTAATAATATTGTTTCATTACAGCATGTAGTGTACTTTGATAAGTGAATTAAAATGCAAAATGATAGGGGCAGTAAACCTGCGGCACATCACAATATACCTGCAACATTTTTTTTATAGAACTTTCCCTCAGAAAAAAGAGCTGTTTCATTGTCTTGCATTTGTGGAATGCTCTGTATACTACTAAATTATTAATTGAAAAATTATTTTCATGGCCATTCATTAGTACACAGTTATGTTTTCAACAGATAATTTAGAAAGTGACATTTGATACAAGAAGATTAAAAATAATCAAACTAAATCAATTTAGACACAAGGTACACTGTAAGATATTAAGTTAGTATTCAGAACATTTCTCTAAGAGTCTTATTTTGCATCAAGGCATTGTCTAAATTACTGTAGTAACATGATCTTCTGTCACAGGTACGAGTAGTCCCTTAATTCGTTGTTTCTGATGGTTCTCACATTCATCATGGTAAGGCCAACATCACCCTTTTTTGTGATGCCTGTGTTTACCTTTTTGTTAAAGTGCTATTACTTAACACCAAAGTTACTTTTGGATAAGATTTAAATTTCAATTTAATACTTTGTCATCCCAAAAAATACCACACCACATGAAATGATTTTAAATATTTCTTTTAGTAACTCTATTCACATATAAAAAAAAACCAGAAACACTTGCAGGAAATAATAACAATATGAGACCTGCCTAGGTACACCAGGCACAGAACTTCTTGGCTGCTCAAGGTCAATTGATCTGACTCACTCCTCCCCCTAGCTGGTGCCAGTAGCCTATCATAACTGTGCATTGTTGCCTAGTTCGCAGTGTTATGGTGGCCACAGTGAGCCGAGGAAAATATTGCTCAGACATCCTCAAAAAATGATAAAATGTTTTATTAGAATTCACTTACATTTTTTCAAAACGTTCATTTTGCTGAATAAGTAGGTGAAAATCATCCGAAGTCTCTATCTTTATTCATTCTTGTTTTATATCATTAAGAGGAGTACTTGACAGCTGGCATAAACTAATGACTTTTTTTTTTCTACAGAACAGAGTACATTATTCCTTCTTCCCCTGACAAGAAACTATATTTCGTAGGCATATCTTAATGTGCCCGCCTTGCTTTGAAAGCAGGTAATAACGAAGTCTGATTTGTGCTCAGTCGACACAAGATAATGCGTGGCCACTAGTCTCCTTAAGGGAGTTATGGAGGATGAACTGTGTGAACACAAACATTTAAGTTTTCATATTAACTGATGAGAAAATATTGACTCTTTCAAAAGTTCACAACTCCAAAGGCAAATTTGTTTTCAAATTTTATAATATCTGTGTGCATTAGTTACAACAAAAACAGTAGCTTAATGTTAAAAATATTCCCGTAATTTTATTGACGGTAAAAATACAAGTAGTGATTTACAAAATATTGAAATTAATTGAAATAAAGGTTGAATGTAAGGAACCAACCATTTGTTTGTCTTGAACTGCAACCTTAAAAATAATTTTTTCAAGCACATTGTTTCAAGTGGCAGAACTAAATTATGTTTGCGTGAACTGAAAGATCAGATATTCTCCAGGAATGCAGTGAAGACCTCCAAGCCTTAGGCAATGCAGATATAAACCTCTAAAGTAATATGCTTGGCTTAAAAAATTGTTTTTACTGTCTTTTGTACAAAATAAATTGTGTAATGATATTTTACTAAGTGGTTTATTTACACCAGTGTTAAAAGGGCATTGTTTTATTATCATCCCTGCACAAAACAGAAATGACTTTGGTTTTCATGTGTGGCAGTATGGAAATGCCAGCAGGCAGTGAAAGATTATCACGATGGTACACATGACAGTTTTAAAAAATGAGTTGCCAATAATCTTGTTCGAAAATTCTACCTCAGGAATTGCAGTTGTAATGAATAAAGCTGCCTATTGTGGCATTAAACCAGAAGGTTTTGGACTGTAATGAAACAAACAGGTAACTGAACCATGGCAATGGAAGGAAATGATTTCACTACTGACAAATTAAAACCAGAATTACATACTCTCTTAATGCAACACAAACTTAGGGAAATCAGGTAAATCGTATTGTGACATATCATGTTAATGAACTCAAGAATTTATTATTATGATGCGTACAAAAATTTTTACTTTAAGGTAAATAAGTAATATAAATTTTACTTAACGTTGAGAGTGAAATCGGAGACAATAGTGCTTTGAAAATCAATCGGGGTATGAGCAAAAAGTGGTCACAGGTCAATGTTCTTTTTGTTAGTCATGTTCTGTGGTAGGCTTAGTACACTTGGTATAATATCACTTTACCCCAATACACACTGTTGAATGGATTCCTGGAATCATCCTATGACATTACTCAAGCCTACAGATATCTGGCATGCAGTATACTTTGTAAGTACAGTACATACTAGTGCAATAATGGTTTCAAAATAGCCACCAGAAGAAAATGCACAATAATGTTGCCCGTTTCCACTTCCACTTTAAACATTGTGAATTAGTTTTTCAACTGATGTAATAATTGCGATCTGCAGTTCTTCTAAATGACTTTGAGTTTCTGTATTACCATCACTAATGATTAATTGATAATGTACTGCTAACAGTACTCTGGTGATATGATACAATGACAGTAAAGCCAGTAAACCAATATTAAATTGGAAAAATGCACCTGCAACTTTAGTTTCAAACACATTTAGCAATTATTTAATTTTAAAAAACTAGAATTTCGTAAACTAAGAACAGTGTTTTTTCTTCACATTTGGGAATGTTTCGGCAGTTCCCGAAGATATCCTCGTAAAATCGCAACACTAGTAAAATCTGTACTTTTAAAATTGGGGGTGGCTAACACTGTTGCTATACGTTAAGCTTAGTTGCATTCTAGTAAGGGTGCATAGCGGCAGGGAGACGAGTACTCCAGAGTAAGCTTCTCTTTGTGACGTCGCGAGTCGCGAACACAGTCTAACTTACAAGGCACATGCTGGGTGTAGTTCAGAGTTAGGTTTCTTTTGTTTAATAGATTGTGGTTGACCAATTAAAGGTAGTGACACAACCCCTACACTATAATTCAACGTTCTGACAAACACATTTTTAATGAACTTTAGTTGCGATTTCTTAGCTTTGCGGGCAATTTGTAATTTTTTTTTTTGTTAATGATTTTTGTACGGTTCTTGAGAGTGTTCTTATAAAATCACTACTGTTAGAAAATCTGGGCCTTCAAATCAGGGGTTTACTGTATTTATGTTGCATTAGATATGCACAGCAACAGCATAAAACCACAGCTGAAATTTTTGTATCCTTTAGTTCAGCACTTTTCAACGAACTTGAGATATTCCTTTTTTTATAGAACTCCGTTGCAGGTCCTCTTTTTAGATAAACTTCAAAACTAAAGTATGTTTACTGTTTGAACATCATCCTTATAATCATTTTCGTAATTTCCTTTGATTGAATTTTAAGCATAGAGATCAAGCCCCAATATTCAACTCCAATATATTAACATTACGTTTGGCAGTCAGCTTGTCCATACAGGTTGATCTAGCCACGACTAGAATACTTCACCACTAAGTATACAGGAATCAATCAGTATTTTTTAAGCTATACAAATTATAATCAAAGGTTCTCAGCATGCTTTTAATTGTGTTAAGGCTCGGCTTCACCTATTATGTAGATATTCTTCATTTTGTGTCATAATTTCAGTTTTAGAAGTATTATTGGGGATGTTGGAGCATAGGAAATTTACAATTTACTAGTTGTTTAATACTTGTGCATCTAATTTTCACTGTGTGTTATTTTCTGCTTGCAAAACAACAAAAACATATTGATAAAATATAAATATGTTCTTGATTTTTTACAACGAGCAGACAAAACACAATGAAAATTAAGCACAAAAATATTAAACAATTCATTAAATGTAAATTTTCTATAATTGTGCATTGTCAGCAATTGCTCTGAATCCCGAAATAACGAGACAAAAACTAAGAATGTCTGCAAAAGACGTGAAGCTGANCTTGTCCATACAGGTTGATCTAGCCACGACTAGAATACTTCACCACTAAGTATACAGGAATCAATCAGTATTTTTTTAAGCTATACAAATTATAATCAAAGGTTCTCAGCATGCTTTTAATTGTGTTAAGGCTTGGCTTCACCTATTATGCAGAAATTCTTCATTTTCGTGTCATAATTTCAGTTTTAGAGATATTATTGGGGATGTTGGAGCATAGGAAATTTACAATTTACTAGTTGTTTAATACTTGTGCATCTAATTTTCGCTGTGTGTTATTTTCTGCTTGCAAAACAACAAAAACATATTGATAAAATATAAATATGTTCTTGATTTTTTACAACTAGCAGACAAAACACAATGAAAATTAAGCACAAAAATATTAAACAATTCATTAAATGTAAATTTTCTATAATTGTACATTGTCAGCAATTGCTCTGAATCCCGAAATAACGAGACAAAAACTAAGAATGTCTGCAAAAGACGTGAAGCTGAGCCTTAAGCTGTTACACTTCAGTACAATCTTTTTGAATATAAGTTCAGACATTTTTAGACATATTGTTCAGGCTACTTTCTTATCACAGCTGTAAGCAGCACTTCTGATATTAACTGTAATATGAACATAAAACATGTAACATAGAATGAAAGTTGCATTAAAATAGAAATACCCATTGAATTTTACATTTAATTACAAACTAAATTATGTTAACGTGCATGTTTAACCAGAACACATTTCGTAAACATGCTGGAAAGGAATGTGAAAATACTGCACAATTATTATGATAGACTTATTTGTTCTCCTACTGTGGCAAAAATGTTATTGTCAATTTATATCCGAGATTTGTAATTACATTTTGTACACTGAAGCAGGAAGTGATGTCCAACTGTGGCAGCGGCAGCCAAGCTGAAAAAATTTTTTTAATGATAACTACTGTACTTGTGCAATTTTTTTTTTAAGCAGTGTATGTAAAAATTTTGCTTTCTTTGAAAATTTTGTATTTGTAGTTTGCTTGTACTTCTTTCGTTTATATAAATTCTTTTGTTTGAAGTGTTTAAACATACAAAACTCAATGTACAATTGATGAGCTTTAATTTATGAAGTTATGATTAAATAAAAAATGTATATTTTATGTGCGTTAGAATTTGATTTATGGGACATGAATTCCTACCCCCATCCTGAAATAGCAGCCCACAATGTTGAAACACCACCATAATAAGCTACCAGTTAAACTGAATGACAGGCTTGTTAATTAACAAAAGGATTTTTAATGATTGTGCCAAACTGTCNTAATAAGCTACCAGTTAAACTGAATGACAGGCTTGTTAATTAACAAAAGGATTTTTAATGATTGTGCCAAACTGTCGAAAACACAAATGGAAGACATTTTAAAAATAATGTTTTAGAAGGTTTCCATTAAGCTTTTTAGATCCAATAATTTCTCTGATTTTTATTTTTTCCCGTAATAATATGTACCTACATTAGTGTATTATTTTTATACCATAATATTTGCATTTGTATAATTTACTTATAAAATACGGGGACTGGATCCCACAGATCCATTGCGACCTTTCATCGTATATTTCTTTCTCGTCACTTTTTATTCTTATTTTCTCCTCATTCATGTGACTTATTTCACAATGACTACAATCATGACTGTGTATTTTCTTTTTTGTCTGATACAGGGACAACATGGCATCAAAAAAATTGTTCGACCTGAATGTTCCACGGGATATTTGACGAATCCACAAAATTTATTCGATGAAGATGAACTAAAGGGAGACGACGATAGCGATGAACCCACGCCATGCACTTCAACTATTGCAAGAAAACCTGTGTATGACCTGGATGATGAGGATTATGACACGGATGCCTCAGAACAAATACACAATATTGAGAAGACTCGAACTCTGAGCTGAGTGACACCGAATCGGACTCTGAAGGAGAGGAAGATGGAGACTTTTTCATTTGCAACCCTAAAAAGGGTAAAAAGATTGTAGAATCTTTTTCTCGGAAGAAATCTCCTTACACCAACCGGACGAAAACTAGTTTACATAATTTGCTGGTGAGACTTCCAGGTGTTATTGGGAGGACATAAAACATTGAGAGTATCGTGAACACCTGGCACTGTTTTTTCAATGATAAGATGTTGGACATGATTGTCACCTACACAAATCAATACATTGGCAGTGGACGTGATAATTTTTCTCGGGAAAGGGATACAAAGCTGACGGACACAATAGAAATAAAAGCCTTTATTGGGCTGCTGTACATTGCAGGAATGCGTAAAGCAGGGAAACCTAATCTTGACGATCTGTGGGACTCAAGTGGATTTAGAGTAGAAATATTTTGAATTACCATGAGTGTACGCAGCTTCTGATTTTTACTATGTTCTCTGCGCTTTGATGACCTGCAAACTCGCCAACAACGTAGGGAATTAGATCGCTTGGCACCAGTTCGCGATTTGTTCCAAGAATTTATTGAAAATGGCCAGTCCTGTTACTCTGTTGGCGCAGATGTCACCATTGATGAGAAGCTGGAGGCATTTAGAGGCAGGTGTTCATTCATCCAATATATTCCGTCAAAACCGGCCAAGTACGGCATCAAAATTTTCGCTGTCGTTGATTCCAAAATGTACTACACTTGCAACCTGGAAATTTATGCCGGTACACAACCAGAAGATCCTTTCCAAGTCGGCAATAGCAGCATAGATGTAGTAGTGAAGAGGTTGATACAACCTGTTTGCAATTCCGGACGTAATGTGACTGCAGACAATTGGTTTTCTGATGTGTCCCTACTTCAAGAATTGTCTGAAAAAAAAATTGTCTGTCCTACGTAGGAACGCTAAGGAAAAACAAGTGGCAAATTCCCAAAGATTTGAAGGAAATTAAAACCAGAGAGAACTTTTCCAGAATTTTTGNATTGTCTGTCCTACGTAGGAACACTAAGGAAAAACAAGTGGCAAATTCCCAAAGATTTGAAGGAAATTAAAACCAGAGAGAACTTTTCCAGAATTTTTGCATTTAGCAAGGTGGGAACGATGGTTTCGTATGTGCCACAAAATGAGCTCTAAAATAAAAATGTTATTTTGATCTTGAGTATGCATATGGATGACTCGATTGATGAATCAACAGGTGCAAAAAAAAAACCTTGAAATAATAACATACTATAACCACCACAAAATTGGAGTCGATTTCATCGTATTAACGTCCAGAGAGGAACAAGGAGATGGAGTATGGTGGTTTTTTTTTCATTGCTCAACATTGCAGGAATCAATTCTCAAATAATTTATTTGGGAAATGGTAATAGTGAAATACGACGTCGGCTATTCCTGAGACAGCTTGGGATTGAACTAATTGAAGGTCAATTAGTGAGGCGAATGCTGGCATCACATTTACCTCCNGGTATTCCTGGGACAGCTTGGGATTGAACTTATTGAAGGTCAATTAGTGAGGCGAATGCTGGCATCACATTTACCTCCAACCATTCGTATGAGAATTAGAGAAATTTTACCAAGACACCTACAACCTGCTAGCAACAATGAACCCAGATCGGATGAAAGCAACTCGTCTAAAAGAAAGCGTTGTCATCCCTGCCTCGTAACGAAGACAAGAAGACTCGCTAAGCATACGTGTAAATCATGTGGCCAATACTTGTGCCTTCAGCATAGTGCATTTGTATNCCCTGCCTCGTAACGAAGACAAGAAGACTCACTAAGTATACGTGTAAATCATGTGGCCAATACTTGTGCCTTCAGCATAGTGCATTTGTATGTATTGATGGCTGCAATACAAATGTACTAATGGAAGATGAGAGTGATGATTAGCTAGTGTACTTTCAAAGCGTTACTACCTACTTTCTAGTGTTTTAGTTCCCTAATCTCAGCATATTATGTGCCTGTGCTGGTCTGTTTCGACAAGTTCGTAATTTATTGTGTTTTTTTTTTTTTCTTAGTTTCAATTATTTTGCTAATTCCTTTATGATGTACAGACAATTTTTGGGCCAGTTGAAATATCACGAAAATCTGTTACACCAATATTTTTATTCCTTGCTTTTTTCTTATATATTTATGTGTACTGATATTTTGCATACCTAAAAAGTTGGCCACATTTGTTGTTCCTTATTCAAAAACTCGCAAACGTGCGAAAAAATTTTTTTTACCAACAATCTTACTTTTTATTCAATAAATACTTTAGGAAACCCTTCCCATATCTTGTTCTACCGACTACATGAGAAATTCCTTGGTATTTTTAATAAATAAATATATTATTTCAGGTGGATCTCGCAGATCCATCGCGACTTTCCATGCGACTTTAGGGGCGCGACCTTCGGAGTGTTATGGATGTGGCAGATGAATACCATCCTTGCATTTCAGTTAGGTAGATTCAATAAAAAAAAGTTCTCTACACAACCTCCAGTTTTGATTTTAAATGCTAATACTTTTGAGTGAATACTTGAACTTCAATGAGTGCTTCTAGCCCAACAATGGTTCATTCTATCTAGTAAATATTTAAAAAAATTGTCAGCCAAATTGTACACTGTATCTTCCCTTGCATGATACTATATTTAATTCATAATTCATACAATAGTGATTTTTTTTTTTATATTCAGTAATTGTAAATGAGTAGCTTTGTATGTATTTTTATAGCATACTGATGTTTGAGAACTTATTTTAATATGTATGTATGATTTTGACTGTTTGATTAATTGCATGTTTTGGTAATATTAATCATTAAGTTAGTTTTGAGATTGCACGCACAGGTTATCCCAAGACTGATCATTTTTGTCTATTATTAAATAATTGCCTACACTTTTAATTTGGTCATCTGAAATTAATATGAATTACGCTTAATTTGATTTACTTGTGGAAATTTTGCAAATAAGCAAACAGCTATCTAGTATTTAATGTTAATACAACATTTATAGCAGATCATGAATTTACCAGTACATTTTAATTCTTATACTAATAGGCTGTTGAGAAAATAAAAAATAATATTTTTAAGTTTTATTTCACGTGATTGAATACAGATACCATTCTCATATTTTGAGTTGTGCCAGGGAGAATTTTGGATTGCAACACACCATTGTTCCAGTTGACAAATTACAATACTTTTTACNCACCATTGTTCCAGTTGACAAATTACAATACTTTTTACTGTAAAACACTTAAAGCTAATTGACATAGTTGAAAAACATATATGTATGTTTTAAATATGGTTGTATGTTAAATGTTGCAACATTAAATGTTACAAATTTATCAGTTACAAAATCACTTGCCTAATGTCTAGGTTTGTTTAGCTTGGTGATAAATAAGTAACAATTCTTAAACTTATAACCATAAATTTGTATTTGATACATTTTTAAATTAGGTCTTAATTTTGGATTACATATTATAAAACCCTTTTAACGACACAAATCAATACTTTAATTTTTCTCATTATGTACCGGTACTAATACATATTAGTCAATTCTTTAAAATAAGTTGCATTAAATTTTTTAATTTACACCTGAAAATTGTTCATGTGTTATTTTAGTTAAGAGTAAGGAAACTTACTGACAATTCCTGCATCAGGATCATCTTCCAATGATTGGTCATCAACAAAGTTTTGAAATTCAGTCCAATTTTCTAGCGCGCTGAATTTCAGTACAAGATCGAGTGGGATCTGGAAAAAAAAAAAAAAGATGTTTACAAAAAATAGTTTTGTGAGTGATCAATCAAAGTAAATACACTCTTATATAAAGCTGTAAAATATAACTTATCTGTGTAGATAGGTCACCTTTCGAAAGTTGTAATTTTATGTAGCATACATAATATAATTTTTATGAATATTTCTTTTGTTTCTGCATATTAATTCACAAGTAACTCATCATAATGCCCGGTTCGTANTTGGGCCAGTTGAAATATCACGAAAATCTGTTACACCAATATTTTTATTCCTTGCTTTTTTCTTATATATTTATGTACTGATATTTTGCATACCTAAAAATTTGGCCACATTTGTTGTTCCTTATTCAAAAACTCGCAAACGTGCGAAAAAAATTTTTTTACCAACAATCTTACTTTTTATTCAATAAATACGTTAGGAAACCCATCCCATATCTTGTTCTACCAATTACATGAGAAATTCCGTGGTATTTTAAATAAATAAATATATTTGTTCAGGTGGATCTCGCAGATCCATCGCGACTTTCCATGTGACTCTAGGGGCGCGACCTTCGGAGTGTTATGGATGTGACAGATGAATACCATCCTTGCATTTCAGTTAGGTAGATTCAATAAAAAAAGTTCTCTACACAACCTCCAGTTTTGAGTCTAAGCGCTAATACTTTTTGAGTGAATACTTACACTTCAATGAGTGCTTCTAGCCCAACAATGGTTCATTCTATCCAGTAAATATTTAAAAAAAATTGCCAGCCAAATTGTACACTGTATCTTCCCTTGCATGATACTATATTTAATTCATAATTCATACAATAGTGAATTTTTTTTTTATATATTCAGTAGTTGTAAATTAGTAGCTTCATATGTATTTTTATAGCATACTGATGTTTGAGAACTTATTTTAAAATGTATGTATGATTTGACTGTTTGGTTAATTGCATGTTTTGGTAATATTAATCATTAAGTTAATTTTGAGATCGCACATACAGGTTATCCCAAGACTGATCGTTTTTGTCTATTATTAAATAATTGCCTACACTTTTAATTTGGTCATCTGAAATTAATATGAATTACGCTTAATTTGATTTACTTGTGGAAATTTTGCAAATAAGCAAACAGCTATCTAGTATTTAATGTTAATACAACATTTATAGCAGATCAAAGAATTTACCAGTACATTTTAGTTCTTATACTAATAGGCTGTTGAGAAAGTAAAAATTAATATTTTTAATTTTTATTTCACGTGATTGAATACAGATACCATTCTCATATTTTGAGTTGTGCCAGGGAGAATTTTGGATTGCAACACTGTAAAACATTTAAAGCTAATTGACATAGTTGAAAAACATATATGTATGTTTTAAATATGGTTGTATGTTAAATGTTGCAACATTAAATGTTACAAATTTATCAGTTACAAAATCACTTGCCTTGTTTAGGTTTGTTTAGCTTGGTGATAAATAAGTAACAATTCTTAAACTTTTAACTATAAATCTGTATTTGTTACATTTTTAAATTAGGTCTTAATTTTGGATTATATATTATAAAACCCTTTTAATGATACAAATCAATACTTTAATTTTTCTCATTATGTACCGGTACTAATACATATTAGTAAATACTTTTAAAAAAGTTGCATTAAATTTTTTAGTTTACACCTGAAAAATTGCTCATATGTAATTTTAGTTAAGAGTAAGGAAACTTACTGACAATTCCTGCATCATGATCATTGTCCAATGATTGGTCATCAACAAAGTTTTGAAATTCAGTCCAATTTTCTAGCGCGCTGAATTTCAGTACAAGATCGAGTGGGATCTGGAAAAAAAAAAAGAAAAGATGTTTACAAAAAATAGTTTCGTGAGTGATCAATCAAAGTAAATACACTCTTATATAAAGCTGTAAAATATAACTTATCTGTGTAGATAGGTCACCTTTCGAAAGTTGTAATTTTATGTAGCATACATTATATAATTTTTATGAATATTTCTTTTGTTTCTGCATATTAATTCACAAGTAACTCATCATAATGCCCGGTTCGTATTGATGTAAGGCAAGTAGTCAGACCACTACACCACCGCGGCCCCTGCAACAAGTTAGCAGCGAGAACTTCGCACTTCCGTTGTTTTAAGAACCTGAGGGACACGAAACTGTTGTCATGTTTTACTTTAAACAGTTTTGTTATTTTTACAGCTAAACACTTTTAATGTTTGTTTGGGGGGAGGGGGAAGTTGGTTGTGCGTGTGTGTGTGATATATATATATATATATATATATATATAAAGCCAGTTATCTATCTAACTGGTGAATTGATTTTTCATATTCACGCAGTGGATATTTCAGAATTTCTCTGGAACATCAATGTATTTTAGGAGTAAAATTAAAGTAGGCCTTCATAAATTTACAATTACTCATGCTAGACTTCAGCATGCTCTCTAATGATAAGACATTGCGGTATTTGACTGGCCAATCAGAATTAGGTTACTCTGGCACTGAACATCTTTTATTCTGGGGCGGGCACCCAAGACTGGCAGCAGTTAAAATCATCCAATCACGCAAGTGGATCACAACTAAAGTGTTTTGAAACGCAACTGCAGACAAGAATTTTCTTTTCGTGAAAATTGAGCGTCTGTAGCAATAATTTTAGTAGATCTCACACTGTTGGAAACTATTGGAAAGGTAATAAGTGTGTTACAATACACATTGTTACACAGGTTCAATCTGCTTTGATGTCGAGTTTAAGCGCGTCACACCCTCCACCATATTATCAACTCACTACATCACGCAATCTATTTTCCTTGCAGCGCACTGGTGTAAGTTCCGCCTGGGTACAGAAATATGAACAAGACAGTGCACAGAAAATGATTGTAAAATATATACGCATGACAAGTGGTCTTGATGTCGAAAAGAACACTATCTCAAACCAGCAATTACGAGCAATATATCAAGAAATAGGAACCACGAAAACATGCTGTAGTGTAAACGTAAATACATTTTTCGACACNTGATTGTAAAATATATACGCATGACAAGTGGTCTTGATGTCGAAAAGAACACTATCTCAAACCAGCAATTACGAGCAGTATATCAAGAAATAGGAACCACGAAAACATGCTGTAGTGTAAACGTAAATACATTTTTCGACATTTTGTTTCGTTGTTGCACAGACTAGTCAATAACACAGAGGTGAAACAGCAGCTCATTCCTTGAAGTCCAGCTGCACACGCTAACAAAATGGCGTCACTAGTCAGCAACATGTTGAAACGCCTTTCGTCAGTCGGCGCCTGGCAACGTACTTGCCAACCGGGAGCCAATCAGACGCAAAGCCCGTTCCTAGAGCCTCGCACAGCCAATCAGAGAATGAGTACTCCCACGTAAAATGAACTGCCACGCCATTCGCCTTTGTGTAGTTATCTACTCAGTGGTTCAAGTCGAAAAGCATTATTTTTCAATCTTGTCTTGTGTACACGTAATTAGGTAGCTTATAATTTAATTTTTGATTGAGGTTAATGTAAGCAGCGCTCTAATGACTATATTTGTTGAGTTCATCCGCCTACGGGGAATACCCTTAAAATATTAATTTTGGACGGTAATCTCTTCAATTTGTTGCACTTCTGCTCGAACTGTTTTTATGATAGGAGGTATTTTCCTTGAACGTTTTGTAATTCTCGTTCCATCCCCGTCTGTCCACATCTACAGAAAGGGCCGAACTAAGTTCCTAAAATAATATAGAGTTTTTTTTTTTTTAACAAAACCCAAGATTAATTTTCGTTAGCTGACAACACCTTGGAGATAAAAGTTATTTTATTTCCAGGATGTTATCAGAGATTAAAAAAAAACATTCCGAGCAATAGCGCAGCCAGAATATCACATACCAGGAAGCTCGTGTAAGCGATTCGTGTGAATCCGGGCCCGTGTGTGTGTATGCGCTTGTGCGCGCGCGTATGTTGCGGATCTGGAATATTCGAGGCATCGCCCAAAAAAACACGAGCGCCAGCATATCTTGGAGCACGGCAACCAGGACACAGAAATAGCGCGCCTCGTTTGCATTCGCCGCATACCGGCAATCAACGTGGTGACTATTCGAAACAGAGAAAGCGACGCGTCAAGGTCAACCAAGTCAGCATGCTGGACTTGAAAGAGTTACAGCAGAACTCGTCTTGGTAGTAGCGAGCATCAGGAAGGTTAACTATTCAAACTAGGGTTCTTCTTCGATACAAATATACTATGACTTTAATGCAAGAGTGAAGTCTATAAAGTGTTTGACCAATTGCCAGTGCACGCAGTTCTGGATTTTATTTCTACATTGGTCAACACGTTTACGCGTATATTAATTGATGGTATATTGAGTTCAGATGAGACACACTATTAATAAAAATATACAGCCAGGGATGGATCAAAGGTAGGGCTAAGCGGGCTTGAATGTCCTCTTCCCGGAACGAAAGTCATCCGTTTTGTGTTTGATTTTACACTGCATAAAATTATATTCTTGAAAGCAAGTCTATTATTAATAAAACTGTATTAAATATTAATGCATATGCCTGGTATAGTAACTGAACATTTTAAGAAGTATTTAGATAGCATATCCCTTAAGTACTGACATACAAATGTAGCATTTAAAATTAATGATTACTGATAAGTATGTGCTTTAAACATAGCCCCCTCCGTAGTGAATTTCCAGATCAGGCACTGTATACAACAGTAAATAGAAATCAATAGGAAAACTTAACACCCTTTTAATAGAGTTTTTACGTCGTTTACTAGCCACCCAGTATAACATGTCTTCAGTTTCGAATTTTATGTTGACTCTTTCATCAAATTAAACCTATGGCACAAGCGCCATAATCTGTTGTTCAACCGGGAGCTCCCAGATGGTCGAATCACGTTTTCGTTTGCACACCGTTCTAAAAGTGGGTGTGTTAATTGAGCTGGCCTCCTAGGCGTGCCTGACACGTAGTCTCGCCGCACGTAAGTGTTACCGGAGGGGTCACCCCGGCACGTCAACAAGAACGTGACGTCACAAGGTTTCTCCATTTACGTAGCGCAGTTGACGTCCGCTTAGCAGTGTCTTAAGACATGAACGCTTCCTTCCAACGACTCTCGGGGCGGCGTTCCAAAACGTTACTCCGAGAGTAACAGCAAGGGCAAAGAGGTATTGGAACGAGCATGATGTAAATTGTATGCTGTGTTAACAAATATGTACTGATTAAGCAACCGATGTAAATTTCAAAAGATATTTATTAGCTTTGCCCAAATGATTTATTTTACAAAAAAAAATAGTTATATACATACACAAAAAATTTTTTTCTGATCAACTTCCTAAACTGAATTGGAAGTTTTTAACCCGCATATCGTATGGAAATAATACCACACATCTGGCTACAAATATGGAATGTTTAGCGTCGCTACTATACAAAGTTGGGAAGCGTCCTACGGATTTGACTGTTTCCTGAGCAAATGTAGGAACACAAGCAGGAATGTATGGGAAATAATAACATTCCTATTCGCGCTTCCTCGCTCTAAGTATACACTCAGCAAATTTTCAAATAATTCCTTAGAGTGTAAATTAACTTTACTCACCATAAGTTAATCATAAACATTGCTTTTAAAAATTGAACCTTTATACAAGTTAACTTTTAAATTAAAAATACTAATTGTATCGCTTGTAATTTTCCTTTGTGTGTCTGTAGGCAGAATGTCCTTATTTTCTTCCAGTTTGTTTAGTTCTACAACACTTCCCGCCATCTTTAGTTTACGCTTCGTTACCCTCTGAAATAGTGCGTGTGCAAGTTTTACTCTGGCAAGATGCTCAGAGAAATTACTCTACAGTTTTGGGGCACTGCCAAGAGCGAGTAAAACATTTACTCAAAGTGTTTTGGGACAGCCAAAGAGAAACGTTCACTCGCAGAGTAACGTTCTTGTACGTCGCCCAGAGTAGTGCAGCGAGAATGACGTTGAGCCATATCCATTCACCCCTACTCTGAGACTGTAGTAGTTATTATGGAGCTCACAGTACGTAAACACAAATCAAAGTACTGCCGCGTAACAGTTTCTCTTATTACTTATACCCATATAATAACACGTAGTTGATAAGAATGTGTAAGTTCGCTATAGGCTGTTAGAGACAAACTCAGCAGTTTTAAAAACCCTGCTTAAGATCTACTTGTGTGCACATTGTGTATTCTTCCACCATATGTAAATTTACATGGGCCTGCTCACTTTATCCATAGGTCGGTGAAACTGCGAAATTATTATACAAGTGAATGGTTTACAGATTCCTTATTACTTACACTTATGTGCATAAAAAAAAAGAAAGCAAAATATATCATTTTAGTATTTACAAAAGTTTACATGACGCTTTTTTAACTCAATGTTGAGACACGGAACTACTTTCCCTCCGTCGTTACCAACTTTACTGGGCGTATGCCACTCGGTGCAAATAGCGGCAGTGACATTTTTCAAAGGCTGATTTCAAAAGTGCTCACTTTACCGTGTAGTACCCACACACCCTCCAACAAGGTGCAGCATCCNAGAATAACCACACCTACTTTGCACCGAAACAGGGGAGTGCTAGGGGTGAAATCAACACGCATTATCAACCACTTCATCGCCTCTATGTGAAATACAACACATTGGGGCGCAATCGTGCGCTGGGTTCAAGCGGCGACCCTATCAGAATAATAATACATAAGGCATGCTCGGTGCAGCTATACGTCCCTGCCCAAGACCTGTATCAAAAAGTACATTATAAAAATACATTTAGGGACGATTGATTAAATTCCGTACGTATCTCCGTGCCCTTAAGGTGTCCGTATACCTCGTACGTGAACTGGGGTGCAGTGTGTTTGTAATGCACGTTTTCGAAACAAACTATTTCAGACAAGAGCTGAATACAACTTTTGAAAAAAATCACGCTTATTACAAACAGTATTTTGTAAATCTTAAACATGACCAAAAACCACATTTTCATACTATTATAGCCTAAAATATCCTAGAATAATTCCTGCAAAACTATTATAGGGTTCGCCGCTTCGAGTCTCATAGGTACGCGTATCACATAGACAACACTGCATGCCAGTTCAGGTCCCTACGCATAGTGGCGATGGTACACTTGATACGCGTGGCAGGGTCGCTCTTGTCGCTCCCGAGCTTCTCGGCCTGAAACGTGGTAAACAGCTCCAGGTAGACGAGCCCCTTAAGAAGTATTGGGTCATGATTTATCGTCTAGCGCATTGTTGTTAAATGTCGCTAACATAAAACATTTTAGGATCTTTTAGCAAAAGGTAAAATGTTAAAGATATTTCCGAACCTCTGTTTGCTCATACGTCTTGTTATGACACGTCTTGACCCGCAGTAAAACATACAGATTTATGGCCTGAAAACCAGCCAATCAAAAAAAGAAAATGCTTACAAAATTGGCCGCGTGGTTTTTCTATATTGGTTTTCAGAAACGTGTGGACTTCAATTAAAGTGTCTGTATGTATCACGCGCTCTTGGCAGGTGGAGAAATGTGTGCTTATCAAGC
The DNA here is from genome assembly GCA_002778355.1 of Clitarchus hookeri. NCBI lineage: Eukaryota > Metazoa > Arthropoda > Insecta > Phasmatodea > Phasmatidae > Clitarchus > Clitarchus hookeri. The sequence goes on along the minus strand of NQII01005186.1, from coordinate 87,907 downwards.
AGCCTCGTAAACCTGAGCGCAGGACATCTATAGCGGCCAGTAACACTACAACTCAACAACTGTACGTTGCAGCTATAGTGTATTCCCGGTCTCTTCACATTTTTAAAATCAAACTTTGAAAAATCACCCCATGCATGACATGATTGGTCGTTTCCTCAATATACCATGTATTACAAGCGTTTCACACTTGTGTTGACATAAAAGTGCATTATGTTTGGTTAAATTGAACTTTTACTTATATTTTATCTATAAATTATAATATTCCACTTATAATTAATATGAATAAAAACAGCTAGAATATAGGTGCGTTGGTAACGTCTGGTAAGAAATAGTTCTCGTGCAAAATAATATAAAATTGAGTGCACACGATTTCGGTGCGATGTCCCTTTGATGTAATTTTCATGACTTAGTTAAGCTTTATTTTGATGAGGCGGAGGAATATCCTGGAAGTAGAACCTAAGCAGGGCTTCAGAAAAATTGGAAGTAACCGTGAATGGGCTATAGTCTACGAGCACACGACCCACGGAGATACTGGAAATCAGGTGACCGCCTTACCTCGAGTTTGGCGTCATTGCCGGCGCCGCTGCTGGTCGGGAACTCGATGTCGGAGCAGAGCACGACGGCGAGGCAGGTGGCTGCGCACGCGCCCAGAGCCAGCGCGAACGACATGCTTGCCTTGCTCGTCCAGCGACGTCCGTCGGCACACCTCTGATCTTTACATCACTGGATGGAGGCGGCCTCGCCGTTATTAGGCCGCCTCCTTACCCGCAGCGCTCCTGGCGGCCGCACCCCGCAAGCGCGGCCCGCTCAGGTGCGGCCGCCCGAACCAGCTTCCCGAGGTCTGCCGAGGACACCCGAGATGCTCACAACATGGCTGCCGCGCATGCGCTACAGATAACGTGTTCGATTTAAGGTTTCCTTTTACTTAGGTTGGGAAGAAAACGAGATTACTTATGGCAGAGTTTTGCATAATTAAAATTTCCGCTGCAAGGTATGCCGGTGTTCCAAATGTCACTTTTATTTATGTTTATGGTAAATTGTGAAAATGTGTTTATTTACCAGTAAAAGGTTGTGTTTCGTCTTATGTGAGATATATGCCTATCGCCCACCCAAAATTTCAGGTATAAATTTAATTTTATAACTGTTATGTGCACCCATAAATGGTGTCTAGAAGTGTAAATAGTAAAATTATATTTTAGTTTGGCATTGAGATTCCCTAAACATGCTTATTTTAGTAAAATGAAATATAAGTAATGGATTTACGCATTTAAGGGTGAAATAAAGATAGCTGGGACAAGGAATATTTCACTTTAAGTATTTGAGATTCACAATTCATATGATAATTCTCAATTCCAGTCAATGAAAACTTGTGACAAACCTGCATGCGCTCTTTTCGCTCTTTTGATGACAACCTAACCTAACAACCCCATTCATCACTATCACATCATTCTGTAAGACTCGTGTATAATCCCTGGTATTATTTCGTTACGAAGAATGAATTTCCCAGCTAAATATCATATTCGTGCTAATACGTGTGTGTTTTAAATATTTTTATGTTTGCTTTGGTTTAATATATATATATAAGTTTCACATCAACAGCACTCACTGCCATGGTTGGCAACTTGCGCCTAGCTTTTATTTAAGATAAAAACTAATGTAGTGTATTCTTAAGGTCAGGGATCTCATGCACACTTCATAGTATGAACGGCAGCATACTAGTACACAGATCCAGTTAAGTCCAAGTTTTAGTGATAATGTTAATTCATAAGATCTCAGTTGTGAACCTATTTTTAGGGGCCATAAACACAGTTTTCGAAGTAAAGTAAAAACGGAACTTTGACATAAATATTTACTATTGTAACAAATTTGTACGCAGAGCATTTATTTAGTTTTTAGCTGTCTGTGAAATATTGTGCAAAACGTTAATATTTAGGTGCAGGGGCATATTTACACTCAAATAAAATTTAAGTATAGGATGTTTGCTGTAAAATGAGCACTTTTGAAAGCCCCGCTTACGATCTACTTTTCTTCTCGTTTAGTATCCTTACGCCATATGCAAAACAAACTTTGTCATGGACCTGATCACTTTATTCATGCTCCATCCAAGTGAAAACATGGAACTCTTACGGACGTAAATGTTGTGTTACTAATACACAAATTCGTGCTCTAACATATANATCCAAGTGAAAACATGGAACTCTTACGGACGTAAATGTTGTGTTACTAATACACAAATTCGTGCTCTAACATATACATAACAAGAAACACTAAATTCAGTGGCCCCAAATTTAAACACCACACTCGCAGTTCAAAGTCAAGTCTTGGAACTATTTGTGTTAATTCGTTGCCAATTTAACAGGCAACATGTATGCTAGTGTGCACTGTAGATCATGTGTAGTTATAAGCAGTTTTTTTATAAGGTTTATTTCAAAAGTGCTTAATTTACCATGAGCAGCCTTTATACATATAGCTATTTAACTATAACCAGTAATCGATAGTACTTCGGGTGTACTCGGCAAATCTCTGAATGCTTGTTCGGGCGACCGCAACCGCTGGCGTGCATGTGACCTCTGGCGTGCATGCGACCTTCTTCACAAGTTGGCACCTCGCCAGCGACGTCCTTGCAAGGCTGCGAATCGCTGCGCTGCGTGATCGACCTCGCGAAATTACTATCGCTTCTGAGAAAACGGAAACCTTTCTATTATCAACTCACGAAACGCATGAGTCTTGTTAACAACGCCGACGATATTCCACTTTTTCACGAACAGTCTCTGGAAATATATGACTCATTGCGTACAACGGCATCCATCAGGAAGTGTGCAACAAGCGGGTTTTTTTTACCACTCCTCGGTTTGGACACGAATGGTACGCTATACATAGGAACAGAAAAATGTCGCGTTTTAAACTACCTGTAGGGTAGACTGCACAGTTGTATTGATTTTAGGTGGCACGGGAGACTGTGAGTTCCATGCCTCCTGCACAAATGTGTAAACAAATTGTAATTTCATTGCACTGCCGGTTGCCTGTATTTTGTGGTTGCATACCCGCCCCTGCACATTGCCACTGCTATTAGTGGGTTAACTATGGACGTTAGACAATTTGTTCCTGGGTGAAATATGGTTCATTTGTGCTCATCTACTCCACTCTGGCGTTTATTATCATTTATTAGAGTACACTTGGTATAAATAAGTAATTGCTCTGAATATGAGGATACCCCAAATAGGCTTGACTTTCAGGAAATCTGTGCAAGATGCTTCTCGAAACAGCTCACCGAAAATACAAGCACGGACGTATCGCAACTAACGAAGGTAAAACTGCTTCTTCAGCGATTTTTTAAATAATGTTCACTAGAGATCAAAAGTGGGTCTACTACATTCAACGGCGAAAAAAACGCCAGAGTATAAAATGGAAACGCAAGCCGCCTCTAATAAAGAAAAATTACAGATGGCAACCTTCTACAGGAATAGCGTCATGCTTACGTACTCTTTTGGGATCTGCTTTAGTCATTAGCCGATAATGCAACATCATCATGGGAAGGGTCCAAAAATACAATTAGTGCACATCGAAGTGAGATATACGACAATCTGAAGCCTGCAATGCGAACCAAAAGTTGAAGCCTTTTGTCAAAGGGTGTTCTGTTTTGTTACATAAAAATGGACCATAAATGTTTTGCTATTAACACTTACAATAGTTACTGTACAACTGCAATATTGAAAAAGTGCACATTTACTGCTGTTTTCACAGTACTTCGAAATAAATGTTTTTAAGAGTATCAGTAATCTGTTTCAAATTTTAAAAAATCTTTAATTTTGGAAATTAAGACTTTTTAGTTATTCCGAACAAGCAGATACACTCATCTTAATTTTCAGGAATACGGGAATGACATTACACACGTGGAAAATATGAGAACCATGTGAAAATACAATTTTTTTTGGAGCCCACTTTTATCAAGAATCTCCTTTGCCTTTTACCTTACAGAGTTTTAAAAAAAAAACTCTATACAGTACATAAAATTGAGCTACAAGCAAACATTTTTGAACAAACCTTATAGATTAACTGGAAAGATAAGTGCGTGTGGTACTACTTCTATAATTTGCTATTTTACAAATTTTGAAAGATACTTTTTATAACTTGATATTTTGTATAAACCAACATACAACATGGAAGGCAATCGAACAACGAACTATTCATTCATCTCATACTTAAATTTTGAGCAAATTATTTTAGTACGTAATTTTTTTTTTTTTGTAGATGTCCCTATTCCTCCTCTCTTGCTCTCTCGATTTTCTCTTTCTCTTCTGTTCCCCTCTTTCTGCTTTACAGTATATGCCTTTAAACACCTGTACAGTTTGCATCTCTTCGCATGGACGAGTACCTGGAAATGGATGGAAAGTAAATATAACGAGCAAACATCACTGGAGCATCGTACGTGGTAATGCAAGTCATGCGGTGTTGACGTGACAGCTGGCAAACATTTCCTTAGGCGGGTTTACACGCTCAGCTCTGTTGTTCAACGCATTTGAATCAACCACACTGATAGTGAATGCAACGTATAATCAATAAATGAGCTAAAGCAATCGCCCAAGTTGACGGCCAAAAGAAGCAGACGTCGATTCTACGTTCCGTCCAGTGCAGTAGAACCAAAGCGTAGCGCATGCATACTGGTAGTTCACGATGGTGGAACAAGTGGTGCGTAGATCATTGACTCCCGTGTTACGTTCATATTTCGAGTTTTCTTATTTGTATTAATTATACGTGTTAATTGTTTTAAAAAGTGTTTGTGAAATGGAGAGATGGCCAATTTGATGATAAAGCAGCTATGTTTGGGGAGCAATAACACCGCAGAATGTAAATAAAAGTATAAAATCGGGAAGTTTCTAAAAAAGTAGTCGTGAAAAAGCTCAACCTTACAACTTTAATGCAGACGCAAATTAAAAAAATATGTATATATTTGAACGTATTACCACAGATTACTTTAAAAAACCTAACAATACAGGCGTGAATTGACTTCTTTTACCGCGAACACCAGCCTCACATGCAACCAAAATTGCGTCACTTTCCAGCAGCATGGCGTAACACCGTTCCCCAATCAGGGCTTGGTAAATTACTTGCCAGCCCAAAAAAAAACGTACACTAGTAAAAAAAACAGCATGACATTATTTAGTGACCTCCAACCTTACTCGATATAGGTAAGGAGCGAAAAATATACACTTGTACCTGTTGAAGTTGTTGGCGTCCCTTAGTGAGACTAGGAGAGAGGCAAATGCCACCCCCCCTCCCCCCTAATTTCCCCTTCTTCCTTGTTCGATATCACTGCTATTGTCTCTTTATTTCAATGACCACAAAAATAAAAATAATATGAAATGCTCTTTGGGGATGGTTATGTTCATGAGGGATGGAAGTATTATTAAAATAAAATAACTATGTTACGTTTCCCAATTTAATTACAATATTACAAATACCTGTACAGTTATGTGTTTCACAGTGTATTATCGCTTACGATATTACAGTCTTCAGTGTAAAATAATAAGACGTTAATTAATACATTATTAAATTAATCAACAGTGTAATACATTATAGGCTGTTCACGGAAAAGTGAGCACTTTTGAAAGCCCTGCCAAAGATCTACTTTTTTCCTCATCTCGTATTCTTCTTCCACATGTAAAATTTACTTTGACATGAACCTAATGACTTCAATTGAAAACATTAAATTGTTAGAACTTATATATGTTACTTTGGCAAATTCATACTGTAAAACATATACAAAAAAAACCTCTTGATTTTTTTTTTATAAATTGAAACAATACGCTTGCAAACAACGTTAAGACATACGACTACTTAACTTAATTCGCGGCCAACATAACTGGGAGCCTAGTTAACGGGTAGTGTTAGTATTTCAAAGGTTGATTTCAAAAGTGCTCACTTTACCGTGACCAGCCATTAGTGTTGTTAACAAAATTAGTACAGTCTAATACTCTGAATGAGTCAAAGTGCACCAATATGTCAGTTTCTCGTCAACTCCTTCCACCACGGGGCCGCGATGGCTGAGCGGCTAGACTGCTCGCCTACTACCAAAGCGAATCGGGTTCAATCCCCAACCGCGTCACTCCCGGATTTTCGCATGTGAGAATCGTGGCGGACGATGCCGCTGGTCGGTGGGTTTTCTCGGGGATCTCATGTTTCCCACCGCCCCTGCATTCAGGTGCTGCCCCATACATCACTTCACTCTCATCGGCTCTCAATACCTCGATGTTAACAGCCGCCCAAATCTCTTCACTCACACCCTTCCACCTCCTCCCCGACGCCCAAGTCACAGAACACTTAAGAATACAGAAGCTAAAAACCCGCTTACGCCGCAAACTCCAGCTGTACACGCAAGAAAAATTGCGTCACTGGCAAGCAACAAGTGGGAGCACCTTTCGCCAATCAGCGCCGGTAACTTACTCGCCAGCCGGCAGCCCAGCGAATAGGGAGCCTTTCTCAGCTTGGGATAACCGGTCGGGCACAAGGCCCGTTTCCAGAGCCTCGCGCAGTCAAGTAGAGAACAGGTACCCCCCCCCCNAAAATTCCTTAAACCAGGCGTGCACTTCAAAGGAACCGCCCCGCCATTTAGTCTGTGTGCATTTGTTTACTCTGTTGCCAGATCATTTACGAACATCGACGCGTTCTACCTGCGAGCAGTAGTTCTGAACTGGTATAGCCAATTCGCGGTTCTTCACACTTTTTGAATCAAACCTTTGAGAAACCACCCTATGTATGACGTGTTTTGTTGTTTCTTAAATATGTCGCGTATCGGGAGCGTTTTATATGTGTGTTGACATAAAAGTGCGTTATTTTTCGTTAAGTTGAACATTTACTCATATTTTATCTATAAATTATATTTATTTTATAATTAAATTAATAAAGGCAGGGTGAAAATAGGTGTGTTGGTAACGCCTAGTAATAAATAGTTCTTATACAAAATATTATGAGACTTGAGCGCGCACGAATGCAGTGCGTCGTCCCTCTGGTGTAATTTTCTAGAGTCGGTTAAGCTTGTATACGAGGAGGAGGGATATTCTGGAAGTAGAACTTTAGCAGGGCTTCAGAAAAGTTGGAAGGAACCGTGAACGGGCTATATACAATTATCTTTCCGTGCCAGAGACCTTAGGGCAATGCAGGAGGATTACCATTCCAGATATTAAATACAACGGCACGCATAACAGGCCAGCACACATAAATTTCCCAGATATTCCATACCCATCACATTATAGTCAATTCGCGGTTACCTATCAACATACCTTATTTCTCCCTGTTTTATTCATACTAATTATAAATTAAATATTATAATTTATAAACAAAATATAAGGTAAAGTGTAATTTAACCAAAAATAAGGTACTTTTATGTTAACATAAGTATAAAACACTTATGTTTAGAGGCAGTAATATTTCGCGAAAAGATTTCGAGACAATATACAGTCCAAAGCACTGTAGAGTCGTTCAGCTTCTTTGATTGGCTAAAAAATGTTCTGGCCCGTGTTAACCGTTTGCGCATGAATCACGGAGGTTCAGTGTCGGAGTTACTTGGTCCTGAGTGGCTTGGTCAAAGACGGAAACGGCACCAGCAGCCAATGGAGGTATAACAACAGCTGAGGTGTGTATATAGTATTGAAGTCTACTGTGTGCTCCGATTCTTACACGAAAAGTCACTGGCCCTACTTGTGATACATTACATGTTCAGGAAACAACCAAGCACGTCATTCATGGAGTGATTCTTCAAAGGTTTGATTAAAAAAGTGTGAAGATGCCGCGAATAGACGATGGCTCCAGAGGACAATCTTTCTACCGTGTCGTACCGGCCAGGCCGTAACGTTTGCCTTAAGCCATTCATAACATCTGTCGCCAGTTGAATGCAGATTTATCGACACTGTGCCACGGGTTTTGACCAAGGCTGCTCCTCCTGTACCTGAGCCTTTATGGAATATCAGGAGACATCTGTCTGAGCAGTAAAGCGGAGAGTGCACCTCAGGATTTTCTATAAACATTCAGGCTTGTGTTAAGGCCACTTCAAGCTGTAAATTCACATCAGGCTGTTAGATGTGTGTGCACTCCCCCAGACATACATTCATAACAATATAGTTGTTTGAGCTTGGTCAGAGCTCTAATTGACAGCAGTTGAATGCTGCCAATAGAAAGAGATCACGCCCTTTCCAACCGCAGTGGGTGGATGTTCTCCACCCGAGGGTGGTTCCACCTCACCTGTCAACAGCAGAGTGCGGAGTTGAATCCGTACGTGCCACCTTGATGGGGCCGAGGACTACCCACCTCTACGAAACCGCTTCGTACACGCACCAATGCAGCCTGATAACCCCCGATGGCTCACCTGCAGTCGCTCCAGCACACACGTCGCTGCTCGCGTAACCACTGTAGCTCGCCGAGACCCCCGCCGGAACACTACAGTCGCCGTCGTCCACTCACTCGCAAGAACTTCCGTCGGGGGTTTCCTGGCGAGCCCCCGAGTCCCGCCACGCCAGCGTGAGTTCCCTCGCAGTTCTGTGAGCCCTCCGGCAGCTGAGACGATCGGAGAATGGGATGCGTCTCAGGGCAAGCCTTATAAGCGTTAGGTCGGGTTTATTACGTATAAGAGGGACGCATGCATCGCGGTTATAGCAGGGTTGTCTGGTGCCATGGCAACAATTGTAGCCACGGACACACCCCGGAAGAGGAAGGGTCTATAGATGGAAGGGCACAGCGAAGAGGGCGCTGGGGAAATCTGCGCGGTAGTCGTGAAGGATAAATGTACATTTCTTTGACTGGGATTGGGGCTGGAGAAAGTAGGGTATGTTGCTAGCCAGCGAAGATAGACTTGTGTGGGGTTTGGTGCGGGCTGCACTCTCGTCAGCATTTTTTTTTTTTT